>VMBQ01001561.1:43921-180598 GCA_007657795.1 Dreissena rostriformis
AACATACATGGACTAGCAAAATTACAACTTTATAGATTGTAAATACACTTGAGAAAAATTAACTTGTATATATATATATATATATATATATCCGAGTTTATTCATACAATTTTTTGTGGATTCCACGTTACAGACGATAGATGCTTTCGAGTTATGCACAGATTGCTACTTCAGGCTAACATAGATATTGCTGTTTTATTTATATTTATTTATCAGGATTTTTTCATATTGATTGTAATTAAAACCTCGTTTCGCGTTATATCAATAGCATGGAGTTTTTAATCATATAGTTACCCATACAGACATCAATATTTCTTCGGTATTTGAACCATTTGAATGGTTAAGCCAATTTTAGCGCGATGAACAATAATAGAGATAACATCATTCAAATATCATTTTTATAAAATAATGTTAGCATCAACAGTGTATGAAACTTTTGTCAGGAATCATTGTATTTGTTAGACCATTCGATATACAAACAATGCGAGTAAAATATAGTATTAAATTGTGATTGAATTCACTTGCAAGAAAATAAAAACTAAATGATTCGCCACCTCAAGTATGCATGTAACCGAATGTTGTATTAAGGTGCTTCATTTCACTCTCGAGTGGTGAATGATTTAATTGCTATGCAAGTGTACTCGGAAATAAGTTCTCTTGGTGTTTCGAAGTTGAATCCGCACCCTGCTGATTTTTTTTATTTGTTTCATGTCATATGCTATTGTATGTCATACACGCCAATCAAGGACCTATTTTGCGTAATTTTCAAATTTGATGCCGTGTGCATGGAAACGTTTACTTAGACCGATTTATCAAGTTTGTTTGGAGGTTGCTTGCACATCAATCATTTAAACGGTTCACTGTCAAAGAGCGCTGGTGTGGTATTCACGACAGTCCACGTAAGGTAACTTTCTGTTACATATTTTAGAATCAGAATATGTACGAAGGGTCTGTTGATTTACTGGATATAAATAGATTTCTGAGTATGCACTTATAACACGGCAGGGCTATTCATAATGTAAACGGCTTGTTAAGGAAACAGTTTAATCTTCAGCCACACATAAAATCAATTTTAAAAGGAATTTTATTATCAGACATATTTTAAATATAAAATTAACTGAAAATAAATTGTTGAAGCATACACACTTTTTATAAGTTATAATTATATAAAAATGTAAATAATTTTGTCATTAAAATAACTTGATACAACAATAAACGGCTGTTTGCTTTATAGGCTGTCAAAGTTTTGAGAAATCTGACCATGCTTAAATTTAAATCAAATGATATTCAATTGCGTACCTTACCCTAACATCTTCTCCTAATCACCACTCTTACCGTGCATGGCGTAATTGAACTATCGACGTACTTCTGAATTGATTTATGTGCATCGGCTTCTTCTATATTGCAATGGACACATCTTAAAACTATGGAGCCTGTTCAGACGTGTTAAATACCAAGGTTTTTAACCATCAAAAGTAATTGCTAATATTAGTACACGTAATTATGAATTACAGCGATATACCAAGTATACACATCAAGTTAATATCATCATTATGAAATGCTAGTGTATATAATTCACATTAATTATTGTACATGTCTGCTGCAGACAGCAATATTAATTTATCTGCAGTTGGCAATCGCAATTCATCAATGACATGCAATAAAATAATTAAAAATGAGCATCGGACAAATGTGCATATATTTCTAAGGATGGCATCAATCATTGTGGATCCATAGTGCTATGATTGGGTCACCACTCCTCATGCAAGTTGAACCAAAGGCCCAGTGAATGTACATCACAAACAACGCATTCATCAAACCTGTCATGGACGCGATATTTGACACAAACTCATTAATGTTTGCGTTCAGAATGACGACGGGGATTTCCTAGTCAGGAAAAGAACAATGTTTAAACATTTCAGCAGTGTAAATTGTAAAACATGATGTTCTGGTCATTTGTATTGTATTTCCCCATTAGTGACGGGTAAGCTACCACAAAGAACCGACAATTACGATTCTTAGCTCATTTGTTCGTTTTCTACACGAATATAAACACAATACTTGCAATAAATTGTTCACGTTTACATAGCATAACTTAAATATTTGGATAATAGTATTTAATAATATTTAATAAGTGGCTGCAACTTTTCCCGATCCTAGATTTAGAACCCCACTTTCCGGCATTATAAGCTCACATAACATTATTACATACTTCTGTTTTGAGTCTGTGACGACAATCGAACTATGATTTGTTATTATTTGTTTAATGAATATTAAGTAATTGCCAAATATTAGGCAAATTGGGGAATTCTTCATATTTGCGCAATTAATTAAATATATCCATTTATATATTCCAATACAAGGACAGAGAAACGCATGTATCAATCTATTTTAACATGTGTTAGCTTACTTAACTTATCAGATTAAAGTTTGCTTAAAAAGTAAAAATGTAATGTTTTAGTTATTATGTCTTTTCTTAACTAACGGTTACAGATGCACTGTAAAAAGCGTATACATATATAAAACAAATATATTAAATATAAAAACATTTGCAAACAAACTTTGCTACCTTACGTAATTATGAAATTAAACTATACCTGAACACATTACCGTCCATCTTTATAGCAATCGCTCGATTTACTAAAACATAACAATGACATAGTTCTACATGTCTGTAAGAAGGATTTTCGTATTCAAAATAGAATGTATTAAGCTACGAACTAAATGTCTCAATATCCTGGCCGCGCTCTGTTAAAAGAGAGTTTAATGCATGTTGATTAAGTATCGACCTATGTTAGCCTTCGCAGTCCGCACAGGCTAATCAGGAACGACACTGTCCGCTTTTATGATATGTTTCGTTTAAAGAAAGTATGTTCATGTCGAAAATACAGTTTACGTGGAAAGTGTCGTCCCTGAATAGCCTGTGCAGACTGCACAGGGACGACACTTTACGCCTATGTATTAAACCGCCTTTAAACAGAGCGCGAATCATACGTATCCAAATATTACTTGTAACGACTCGTCTGAAGATCGATGGAATTATGCACCGTGCATTATAAGAAAAGTAATCTCGACAACTCTTGGGACAGCCCCTGTATTCCGCCTTCGTTCCAATAGAATGGCGCCTATAATTTGATATAACCCCGAGAGACGCGGGCTAATTGAGAAGGATAACTCATTGCCAGTGTTTGTAATCCAGCAAACTATTCTAGACCAGCGTTATTTCGTTCTCAGATTTTCAGTCGATATCGGGAAACTATCAATAAGCAACTTCCACCTGGCCTTGTTTAATCACCCCAGCGTACTTAAAATTGATCAAAGATGGCGTTATTTGTTGTTTACCAATGAATTGTGTACAGAGCCCACGAAGTTAATTTTGCTGGCGTTAGAACGTTATTTAATATACACGTGTTGTTGATGTTTTTAGCTCACCTGAGCGATAGCTCGGGGTGAGCTATTGTGATCACTCAGCGTCCGGCGTCCGTCCGTCCGTCCGTCTGTAAACAATTTGTAAACATCTTCTTCTACTAAACCATTGAGCCAATTTCAACTAAATTTCATGTTGAGCATCCCTAGGTCATGGGACAAAAGAATTGTTAAAAAAAATTTGATCACATAACCAAGATGGCCGCCATGACCATATATGGTAAAAACCTTAAAAAATCTTCTTGTCAGAAACCGCTCATCAGATTTTCAAAAAATTTCACAGGGATGACCTTTGAAGGCTCCCCTGAAAAAGTTGTTCAAAGAAATTTGATTCGTCAAAAAACATGGCCGCAGGAGCTCGTTGAACTTTGCATGTTTATTCGTTTTTGCCTATTTTGTGAAAACTTTCAAAAATCTTCCACATTTTTTGTCCGATCCTTTCCAAATTTGCACAGTGTCTTTATATCAATGAGGACACGAACCCTACAAAAAATGAGCATTATTGGTCCATGAAGTACAGAATTACCTCCCCTTGAATTGAGAAAATGGTGTTTATGCAATAAAGTCCAAATTTTTCATCCAATTCTTTCCAAACTTGTAAGGATTTAGCATGGTTCAAACAAGGGAAACAACTACGGTTTATGCATGTTCTTTTTATTACAGATTTGCCTCCCTTTAATTCATTTAAAATCTCATTTTACAGCAGAGATTCCAAATCTGACCTGTAA
Source organism: Dreissena rostriformis (assembly GCA_007657795.1). Taxonomy (NCBI): domain Eukaryota; kingdom Metazoa; phylum Mollusca; class Bivalvia; order Myida; family Dreissenidae; genus Dreissena; species Dreissena rostriformis. The sequence continues at coordinate 48,076 of VMBQ01001561.1, forward strand.
ATGAGCCCCATATTTACTGCCAGTGCTAGGTTACCTTTTCCCATTTGATCATTCTTAAGTATTGGTCTTGTTTAAGCTATGGTTCTGAAATTTGGCCCATTTGTACTTCATGATATAGCTAGCCATAGTCTGATAGAATTTAGGTTGATGTAGCAAGGTTAGTCAGGTGAGCGATTCAGGGCCATCATGGACCTCTTGTTTGTTGCGTTTTTGATTTATCTGCATGTATTGTATAAATATGGTGGGATGAAATTAGAAAGGCTGAATGACCATTGAGCAAATGATCAGGCGCATGCGAATCAAAATGGCATGGAATTTTATAAGATTGCAAATTGTGCAACACATTGCAATAATTATTGGTAAATATGTCACATTCTTTGACAATAGATATAAATGACAATGGGCAGATACGTGTTTTATGCCTTTTTCTTAAAAAATAAAAATAAAACGACAACTCATTTTAATGTTGGTTTAAATGGCATTTGCTTGCTTTGTCATAAATATAATAGTAATAAATACAATCGACACTCATTGAGTATTATACGTCATATTTTGTATATGTCATTCTTTACACTATCATTTATAAAACTCTATATTTATATTTGAAAAGCGAATTTGAATTTGAATTAGTTGTTCGTTACGATGTATAAGGAAATGTCTCCTGTTTTCATTCAGTTAGCAACATTTATAGGAGCGATATATCTTCATCGAAATTAAATTTATACTGTATTGTAGACGATGTCTCTAAGTGTACCGCATAATTGAATAAATCGATCCAATATTCAAATGATATGTATAGGTTTCTTTTGACAGATTTTATCAGACAATTAACTATATTGGCATATATAATTTCAAAGCAGTATCGTCTCAAAAGAGATGAAGAGATGTGAAGAATTGCACTAAATAAATCATAATTCAAATTGTTTCCTCTTTCTCCTGGCAATACTGTCAAGCATTTCATATTAAGGTTTGCGAAAAGGAAAAATCATTTTAAAACATCCAACCATTTGTAAGTGGTGCAAAATTACGCAATCGCTATTACCTCTTGTGTTTTATTTGTGTAATAGTATAAACATTTTACATGAAAAAATCTGGCTTGTATTCCATCAGCTGCATTATGAAACACAAACAATCGTGTAATTGAGCACAGCAGACTTTGAACTCTGTTGTCGCCTCGGTTTAAGATGAATTTTCTCGTGAACCTTAACTCATTATTGCAAAGCTCAAAATTTCAAATATATATTATAGGTATCTGATATGTTCGAAAATGATTGCATACAACTAAACAAATGACAAGCTAAGCTTTACAAATAATTAAACAAAGTCTTACTTGTTGTAATGTAGTTTATTTTGGTGGTATTTATGTCCCGTGAAATGTGACCGTCTTCAAAAGATATAAAGCATGATTATATGCAATGCAAAAATAAGTTGTAAATTTAAACGAGCCTTCAGGACAAAAACTGAAATCAATATACACAGACTATGCTTCAACAAATCGAGAAAACTAATTTTATTCTTTCCTTGTATTGTGCCAACTAATGCTCATTTTGTGCCAGAGGCAGATGGACCAGTTGAGGGCAAATCAGATAGATTTCCATACCTCATATGTAGCTGTGGTTCACATTTTCTGTCCGCAAACATATGTGATCAGTGACACAACCGCCGGCAAAATAAGGCGAGAATAGGTTTAGTAGCCCATGTTATAAACAATCGTTAAGTTAGATATATTCCATATAAAAAATATTGCAAACATTTAAGTGTCCTTCAAATACAATCAACCGTTCGTGTTGACGTAAGTCAAGCTTAACAAAAGACTTGTGTAAATAAAATCAAACAGTTATTGAAACATTTTAATTTTATATTGCTTTACATGCGTGTATATTAAAACAGTACATTCAGTAATCCATGGTTTCAATGAACATGTCCTAAAATAAAACAACAAAGTTATATCGAGCTGCAACCTTTATAAGCAGAACTCATGATATACAAATTGTCCAGGGTATATTTGAATCAACATATATAATTAATATTGATCTTTTGAAACAGTACCCGTATTCTGTGGATTGACTTCGTGATGTGAATCAGTTGCAAAAGAATAATATTCCAATTTTCACTAATCACTGTTTAACACGCAATCATATTGTTGTTTCCAAACGAGATTTGATTTATAATTCAGTAACACGATAGTTAATTATTTTGATATACTATTCTTCGTTCATATTCATGCGTTGGTTTACACTTTCAAACATAAACTATTGACTTTAAAATCTCATATACTGTCTTTGAAGCGAACCTTGCGCAGTGTGAGGTTGTTTGCAATAATTGTTTGAATTTAAGTATGTTTTGTATTTAGTGCATAACAGACAGTTACATTATCATTTTTGAAATTAATTTAGAACTGTAGATACAGTCAAATAATCAATGTATAAATATTGTCGATTTTACTGCAGTACACACACACAAATATATATACATTGTCTGAATACATTCGAATATGTAATACACACACACACACACACACACACACACACACACACACACACACACACACACACACACACACACACACACACACACACACACACACACACACANGTGTGTGTATTACATATTCGAATGTATTCAGACAATGTATTGTGGATTCCACGTTACCAAAGACAGATGCTTATGGTTATGCACAGATTGTTGCTTCAGGCTAAGGTCGATTTTGATGTTTTTTTTTATATTTATTTATCTGACTATAAATCGGATTGTTTCATATTGATTGTTATAAAAACCTCGTTTCGCGTTATATCAATAGCAAGGATTTTTTATCATATAATTATCCATACAGGCATCAATATTCCTTCGGTATTTGAACCTTTTGAATGGTAAAGCCGACGTAAGCGCGATGAAAAATAATAGAGATACCATCATTCAAATATCATTTTTATATAATGATGTTGACATCAACAGTTTATGAAATTGTATGTGTTAGAGTATTGGATATACAGGCAAAGCGAATAAAATCTATAATTAAATTGTGATTGAATTCACTTGTAAGAAAATAAAATGTAAATGATAAACCACCTTAGAAATGCATGTTTTGAATTGTGTTTTGGTGCTTAATTTCACTCTCGAGAGGCCAATGATTCAATTTCGATTCAAGTGTCATCGGAAAGAAGTTCTCTTGATTATGTGAGGCAGTTTCCGCGCCCTGCTGATTGTTTTTGTTTCACGTCATATGCACTTGTATGGCATACAAGCCAATCAAGGACCTATTTTATGTAACTTTCAAAGTTGATGCCGTTTGCATAGACACGTTTACGTTGACCGATTTATTCATGTTTGTGTTTTCATTTTTTGTTTGAGGCTGCTTGCACATAAGGCAATTAAACGGTTCACTGTTAAAAACCACTGGTGTGGTATTCACGACAGTCCACGTAAGATAACTTTTTATTAACATGTTATGCTTTGTGTTGATGGATAAAAATAGGAATATAAAACGAAATAAAACATGTCTGTTCACGCGTTGTTAATTTGATAAATTGATTCAAATAGTCAAACGGCATACTGCTGTCACGTAGTCGCTTATTGTTCGTTTTCACGTCATGCGCATATTGCCATAATGACGAGATTCGCATCAATTACATTTTGCTACATTGCGAATAGGGCAAGTCCGTCCCTTTCCAATAATATTAATTACTCCGTATAAGGTGAAACGAAATATTCAACAACAACGCCATATACGAATTCTAGTCCAATTTAATATCTATTATAGTTCATATTTTCAGTCATACAATTACATTCTGATAACTACATAATTGGATCTTTACCGATCCGTTCGCCTCGAAATCTGTATCAAGTGTGTTCCCCAAGTCTCTCTACTTCAACATCTAGTTTTATATACAAATACACATTAACATAAAATAATGATATTCTTTACAACACATTTGATTCGTCAAAGTGCTTCACAGAACACCCGTGTTATTTGCTGATTGGTTGTGTGTTGTTCCAACAAGACGTTCCCCGGGAACGAAATAATTTTCAAGTATAAACGATTTATTGACTAATCTTCTTAAACATCTGATTCGACTATTTAATGTACTGTGCTGAGAGATAATTTACAAGGATTAAGATTCTCGTTGCATCACGTTATAGAGTCTATCGACAACAGGTTATAATATTACTCCCTTGACCAGTATAGATCAATGGAGATACGAAATAACTTATTATGATTAGAATTTCTTTGTCAACATTTCTGACCATTTTATCAATTGAATACCTTGTTGAATGCACTTCTCTAAGTAGCAGATGCACATATCTAAATATACTATCTCTGACCTTTCAAATCGTTGATTAAGGCTATTTTACAATGATTGCAATGTATGTTATGTTTCTACATGCAAGACATCAACCCAAGTATTTTAAACACTTATGATGACCAAATCCACTTATAAATTCCTATCATATTATTAATATCTATCTGTAATTAAATATAACATAATGTTTATGTTATATATGGATATATAATTAATTTTTGTATTAATCTATGTTACGTTACACTGCAAAACATATTTTTAATTCCGAATACGTAGGTCTGTTGATTTACTGGGTATAAATAGAAGTTTGAAATTATAACACGGCCCGGCTTTTCAAAACTAAAACGGCCAGTTAAGTTACAAGCCTGATATATTCAGACACAACTAACATTAATTTAAATAGCAATGTTATTATTCAACATATTCAAATTACTTAAGCATGATTTTTGAGATACCCTGTCCTGCTGATGTTTTAAATCAAATAATATTCCATTGCGTACCTTACCCTTACAATTGGGGTGATCGTCGTTTTCTCATAACCATCCTTGCATGTGATATTACACTTTCTTTGGAATTGATTTGTGTGCATCTTCTTCTTTTTCTGATCCAGCATTCCTTCTAAATACCAGATGTTGTGTCGGCGCCTATTGGTTAAGGGGTTAAAACTGTGCTAAGGTGCTCAGTTGGGTGTAAAGTTAAACTATTTACATTATACAGTTGGATATTGGGACAATAACAGCCACACAAGTAAGGGTTTTGAAAACTTCTACTTTGGCTGTTTAATGTGTATGGGGAGGTAGTGATGTCCATGAGATATAAGTTGTTGGCTAGAATATGAACATATTAAATGTTTGCTTATGTCTTACAATGGACACATCTTGACACGCTGAAGCCTGTTTAGAAGTGTTAAAAACCAAGGCTTTTACCATCAAAATTAACTACTCATATTTGTACACATAATGAAGAACTACAACGATATACCGAGTATAAATATCAACGTAATATCATCAATATGAAATGGTTGTAGATATAATTGAAATTTATTAGTGTAAATTTCTGCTTCAGACCGCTAGCCAAGTATTCGAATTTATCTGCCGCCAATATACCTAAGTTGGCAATCGCAATTTATCAATGACATGAACTTAAATAATTAAAAATGAGCATCGGATGAATATGCATAAATTTCTAATGCTGGCTTTACTCATTGTGGATCCATAGGGCGATGATTGGGTCACCAGTCCTCATGCAAATTGAACAATTGCCCAGAACATGTACATCACAAACAATGCATTTATCAAACCTGTCATGGAAGCCATACCTGCTTTTCAGATAAAATAGACTTACCCAAACTCATTGGTTGTGCCGTTCAGAACGAGGACGGGGATCTCCTCGTCAGGACAAAGCACATTGTGTAATCATTTCATCAGCGGATATTATAAAACATAATGTTCTGGTCATTTGTATTGTATTTACCAATTAGTAATGGGGAAGCAACAATACAGTTCTGATATTTTTTATTCTTAGTTCATTCGTTCGATTTATACACGAATATGAACACAATAGTTTCAATACAAAATTCGTATTTATATAATATTATTTACATTTTGAATAATAATTTTTAATACGTGGCTACCTTTTTTTCCCGATTCTTGATTAAGAATCCCGCTTTCCATCATTTACTATCGTTGCAAGTATTCTCTGTTGGTCATGTTGGGTGATCAATATTTGCTCACATGGAATTAATTTAATTCTTATGTTTTGAGTCTGTGACGAAAATTGTTTGTCAATGAATTTTCAGTAATTGGCACATATTTAACAACTAGGTAAGTTATACTTATAAGCGCAATAAATTAAGTGAAGTATCATTTAAATGCTGCTTTATCCATTTATATATTCACCCAAAGAAAATACGAACGCATGTATCAATGGATTTTAACATGCAATTCTTTACTTAAATTATCAGATTAAAGTTTGGTTAACCAGTTCAAATGTAATGTTTGCGTTTAAATTTCTTTGCTTTACTAACGGTTACAGATGCAATGTAATAAGCGTGTACAGATACACAACAAACATATTATTAAAATAAACATTTGCATACACATTATGCTACCTAACGTTGCTATCGTATTGAACTATACCTCAAAACATTTACCGCCAATCTTTATCGCAATCGCCCAATCGTTTCATTTCAACTACAGCATTACAATGGCATCGATCCATTTGTCAGTTAAAAGGATGTTTAATAATAAACATCGATCTATATACAATATGTTAAGATGGCGTTATTTGTCGTTTACCATTTTATGATCGACAGAGCCGACGAAATTATGTTTTTCTTGCACTCGAACGTTATTTGATGCATACTTCACAATGTATATTTATGGTAATGGGTGGGACATGTTTTGTTTGCTTTTTTATTTAAAAATAAAATACAACGACAACTAATTTTAATGTTGGGTTTAATGGCATTTGCTAGCTTCCACATAATTTAAATATTAAGAATGTAATATACAAAATCTAAATTGGCACTTATTGAGTATTTTAAGTCATATTTCCTTGTATGTCATTCTTTAAACTATGATTTATAAACATCTGTATTTATACTTCAAAAACAACTTTGTATCTAAATCAGTTTCTCTTACCGAGATATATGAAGAACTGTCTCCTCTGTTCATTCAGTAAGCCAAATTTATGACAGAGATATCCTCCACGGAATTGCATTATTACTTTATTATAGACGATGTCTCTAGGAATACATCACAATGAAATAAATCTCTTTAATAATCAAACGAAATATATAGGTTTCTTTTGACAGACTTTATAAAATATATTTGAAGATAACATTTAAAATCAGGATCGTCTCAAACGAGATAAGGAGATCTAAAGAATTGCACTAAATAAATCATAATTCAAATTCTTTCCTCTTTCTCCTGACAATAATGTCAAGTAGTTCATATGAAGGTTAGTGAAAGGAAGAAATTAATGATTCAAAATGACGCAAAGACAAGTACCTTCTGTGTTTTATTTTTGTAGAAACATTTTGAAAGAAATAAACTGGTTTGTATTTTATCAGCATTACTATAAAAAGAAAACCATCATGTACTTCAGCACAGCAGTTTTTCACTGTAACCGTTATCTCCTCGTTTCAATAGGTTTTTTCTGTGCACCATTACTCACTATAATTGCAACGCTCAAAATATCCAAACATATATCATACTACTCTGAAATGTTCAAAGATGATTACATAAACTAAACAAAGGAAAAGCTTAGTACATAAAACTGTACACAACATGTAAAAGTTCACAACTTGTTGTCAAGTATGTAATTTTTGTATTATTTATTTCCCGTAAGATGTGGCCGTCTTTAAATCATATATAGCATGGTTATTTTAAATGCATTACTGAGTTGTACATGAACACGCCTTCAAGACAAAAACTTAAGTCAAAAGACACGGAGCATGCTCCAACAAATAACGAAAAATAATGTCTTCTTATATTGTATTGCGCCAACTCTTGATCATTTTGGGACAGATATTGTAAATGACTTATATATGGGCTGGTATATTAAATACATCATCGAAAAAACAAAAGAACGACATAGTCAATCTTGTCATTATATTTTCAGGCCACACATTTTGAAAATCGTTATTATATATTACTAATATACTGACTTGTTATGTGAGAGTTTAGTTATTTATTTATTTATTTATTTGGGTGTGTGTGTGGGGGAGGGGGGGGGGGGTAGACGGGGGCGGNATTGAATTCAAATGTGTTAACCTGTCCTTTCCCTTATGTTGTACATCAGTAAAACTATCAATGTTACCAGTATTACAGCGAATAAAATTGCTACATCTTTCGTAATGACCCGAAAATAAAACCAACTCATGTAGAAAACTATTCTTTTCAATTTCGAGTATTTATAACAGTATCATACAAATGACATACACGATACGTCCAACTCTGACATTTTACTAGGGCAATGACATTACATTTTCGAAATCACGTAAAACGTTGCTCAACTTATTTTGCAACATCAGCAAAAATCCTAAATGCAAATTCAATATCATAATTTTGGAACTGTCTCGATAATTTACCCCAGAGGCGGCTTGTTCAGTTGAGGACATATCAGACAGATTTCCATATCTCAAATAAAGCTGTGGTTGACATTTTCGGTCCGCAGACATATATGGGATCAGTGAAAAAACGCCGGCAAATTCAGGCGAATAGGTTTCGTAGAATATGTAATAAACAATCGTTTAGTTAGCTTTATTGCATACAAATATTGCAAACATTTTAGTTTGTAACCTCTGCTTTCAAATATATACATCCATTCGTGTTGACGTCAGTCAATCTTAACAAACGTGTAAATAGTTATTCACAAGCAACGTCCGAACGACGTTAATGTGAAATGGTACGCTTTTAAGCGGAGCGAATATTGAAGCTCTTACAAATTATATAAACGTGTTTGTTTAATAAAATATATTACACTCTGCAGCATGGGTTGTTAACTTTTTGCTTAAGATCTGATATAAAAATGAATTATTGACATTAACAAATCAAATCGATCCCACATATACTTTCTCACATTAATTGTTTGTACGATCCATATAATAGTGTCCGTTTGAATGTGCATACTATAATGACTGGATGTTTGTTATTACACCTTTAATAACTTTGTACGTGTTGATTAGTAACTTAAACAAAATGGCCAAACAACAATTGAAACATTATAATCTCATATTGCTAAACATTCATCAGTGTAAAGTGAAACAGTACATTGAGTAATGTATTGTTTATGTGGACATGTCATAAAATAACACAATACAATTATACCGAGCCACAACCTTTATAAGCAGTTATCATGGTATACACATTGTTCGAGTACATCCTTGCAATCTAGAATACAGTGTTCACTTTGCACGGTAGTATCAACAGACAAATAAATATTTTGTATTGATCTTTTAAATTAGTATCGGTATCCGGACGGTGGATTCACTTCATGCTGTTAATCACCTACAAAAGTATGGTATAATTCCAGACGGTTATGCTCTGACCAAAATTGTTTCAGTTTTTACCAATCACTATTTAAAACACAAGCATTATTGTTGTTTCCAAAAAATCATTTGATTTATGATACAATAATAATACAATTTATGTATTGTATTACACAGTCTTCGTTCATGTTAACGCGTTGGCTTACACTTGCGAAAATCAAATGTTGAAATTAAAATCGTAAATAATCGCTTTGAAGTGAGACTTGCGCAGGAAGAGGTTGTCTGTAATAAATGTTTGAATTTAAGTATGTTTTTATTTATTAAAAAAACATGAAAATCATAAAGTTTGAACATAATTAAAAGTATAGATAGAGTCAAGTAATCAATTTAAATTTATGGTCGATTATGTTGCAGTACACACATATTAGAATCATCAATATGAATCGGCTGTAGATATAATTGACATTAATTATTGTTTATGTCTGCTGCCGACAGCTAGCCAGGTATTCGAATATATCTGCCGCCAAATACCCAAGTTGGCAATCGCAATTCATCAATGACATGCACTAAAATCATTTTAAATGAGCATTGGACAAATGTGCATACATTTCTAAGGATGACTTCAATCACTGTGAATTCATGGGGGAGATGATTGGGTCATCACTCCTCATACAAGTTGAACAATAGCCCAGAACATGTACATCACAAACAAAGCATTTATCAAACCTGTCATGGAAGCCATAATTGGTTGTCAGATGAAATAGACTTACCCGAACTCATTGATTGTTGCTTTCAGAACGACAACGGAGATCTTCTAGTCAGGACAAAGAACAATGTTTAAACATTTCAGAAGTGGATATTGAAAACATATAATCATCTGGTCATTTGTATGTTATTTCCCCATCAATAATTGGGTGGCTAATATAAAGAACCGAGAATTTAGATTTTTTGGATAGCTCATTGTTTCTTTTTCTTTTTTTACACGAATATAAAGAAATAGTTTCAATATTAAATTGTTTATGTATATATAGCATAACTTACATATTGGTTTTTAGTTTTTAATACGTGGCTGCTACTGCTTCTTTTGTGAAATGTTACATTTCTAGAAAAACTCAACCATTGTCATTGAAATGAAGCTCTGAATGGATATGGCTCATTTGTTATCGTTGCAATTATTCTCGGTTTGCTGCTGATTACATTTAGTGCGTAATATTTGCTCACATGGATTATAAAATACTTATGTTTTTGAGTATGTGACAAAAATCGAAATTTGTTTTTCAATGAATATTCAGTGATTTGCAAATATTTGGTAACAACGGAAATTCATCTTATTAGCGCAATTTATTAAGTGTAGTATTATTGTAATTTTGTTTAATCAATTAACATAGTCCAATACAAGGAAAAAAACGCATGTATCAATCTTGCCATGCTTAACTTAGTTTATCAGGTCAAAGTTTGGTTAACAAGTAAACATTTCATGTTTACGTTTTAATCATTTTTTATGTATTCATTTTACTGACGGTTACAGAGTCGGTGTAACAAGCGTATACAGATAAACAAAAACATATAATACATGAAATAAACTTTCGCATGCACACTATGCTACCTAATGTAATTACACATTTAACTTATACCTGAACATATAAACGTACATCTAAATTGTAATCGTTCAATAGTTCATCTTTTCTTACTAAAGCATTAAAATGACATAGAAATATAAATAAATTGGAAAGATTTTTCTTATTCTAAATAGTATTTCTGAAGCTAGGAACTGATTGTCTAAACACTCTCGACATATTCATGTGAGTTTCTCTGTGAACAAGTGGTTTTATGCACGTTCGTAAAGTGTCGTCCCAGATTAGCCTGTGCAGTCCGCACTGACTTATCAGGAACGACACTTTTCGCCTAAACTTGATATTCGATAATAAGAGACACTTTTAAAGAAAAAAAAAACATAAAAGCGAAAAGTTTTGCCTCTGATTAGCCTGGGCTGACTGCATAGGCTAGTCTGGGACGACACTTAACGCATATGAATTTAACCCCCTTTTCAAATAGCGTCACTCATACGTATTCAGATATTACGTGCAACGATTCGGCTGGAGATCAATGAGATTATTCACCTCAAGAAAAGTAATCTCGACACCTCTTGGGACCGCCCCTGTATTCCGCTCTCGTTCCTATAGAATGGCGCCTATAATTTGATATAACCCCGAGAGACGCGGGATAATTGCAAAGGATAACTCGTGGCTAGTCCTTGTTATACCTTAAACTATGCATGGCTACCGTAATGTCGTTATCAGATTTTCAGTCGATATCGGACAACTTTTAATAATCAACTTCCACCTGTCCTCAGATAATCACTGCAGCGTACTTAAAATGAATAAAAGATAGCGTTTTTTTGTGGTGTACCAATGAATGGTCTGCAGAAGCCGCAGAGGTTAAGTTTTGCTGGCGTTCGAACGTTATTATATATGTTCTGGTTGTGTGTGCTTTTTTTCTGTTTTTTATATGCATATATTGTCTTAATATTTTGGGATGAAATTAAAACATGTGAATGACCATTTAGCAAATGTTCCGGCGCATGCGAATCAGCATTGCATAGGATTTTATCAATTGAAAAGTATACAACATATTGTAATACATATTGGGATAAATGACACATTCCTTGACACTTGCTTATGGTTATGGGTTGGGAACGTTTTTTTATGCTTTTTAAATTTTAATCATAATAAAACGACAACTCATTTTTCATAAAGCTGTTAATGGCATTTGCTAGCTTTCTCATAGTATAAATATTATGAATATAATTTATAAACTCTCCATTGACACTCTTTTAGTATTATTCGTCATATTTTCTTGTATGTTATTCTAAACAATAAGATTTATAAACCTCTATATTTATACTTGAAACACGACTTTGAATTCTAAATTAGTTTGTTTTAACGATATGTTTATAATTTCTCCGGTTTGCAATCAGTTAAATTTATAGCACAGATAAATCTTCCTAGGAATTAAATTATTAACTAATTGCAGACGATGTCTCTTAGTGTACCGTATACTTGAATATTTCGATCCAATAATCAAATGATATATACAGGTTTTTTTAATGTATATATTCATATTTTATCAGATCATAAACTATATGGTAGACACAATTTCAAAGCATGATCGTCTGAAACGAGATGAAGACATCTGAAGAATTGCACAAAATAAATAATAATTAAAATGTTGTTCTCTTTCTCAGTGCAATAATGTCAAGTATTTCATATTAAGGATTAGAAAAAGGGGAAATCGTTGTAAAACATCTCAGCATTAATTTTGTCAGTGGTGCAAAATGACGCAATGGCCAGTAGCTATAGTGTTGCACCTTTACTCACTATTTCCAAGCTAAAACTATCCAAATATATATCACAGTAAGGACCACAATGAAATTAAGGGGTGTATTCCCCTTGCTTGTGTTATACTTGATATTGATGTGATTAATATGGTACATTATTAAAAATTAATGTATTAATTAATTATTTTATAATTTTTATATGTATACATTATTTTTATATTTATACATCTATGTGTTATATTTTAATTGTATTGTTACCATTATTGTTACCATGTTACTTGCACAATATTGAAATAAATCTATCTATCTATCTATAATACTCTGAATATTCAAAGATGATTACATACAACTAAACAAAGGACATGCTAAGTACATACATCTGTACACATGCTGTAAAAATTCACGACTTGTTGTAAAGAATGTTATTCTTTGTATTATTTATGTCCCGTAAAATGTGACCGTCTTCATAACATATATTTATATATATATCATGATTATATTAAATGCATAAATAAGTTAAAAAAATACACGAGACTTCAGGACAAAAACTTAAATCAATAGACACGGAACGTGCCTCAGGAAAACAATGGATTTCCTTCTTTCCTTGTATTGTGCCAAATTATTATAATTTTGTGCAAGATATTGTAAATGATTAATATATTGGCTGGTATATTATGTACATCATCCAGAAAACAAAATTACGATATAGTCAATCTTGTCATTATATTGTCTTGCAACACATTTTGAAAATCGTTCTTATTTAATTCTAAAATACGGACTTTTTATCTCAGAGAGTTTTTGGAGAGTTTTACTTGCGAGAAAATGATTTCAAATGTTTAAACTGTCGTTTCATTTTGTTATACTTCTGTATAAATATCACGTTTACCAGTAGAACAGCGTACATAATTGCTACAATTTCGCAATAATTCGAAAATAAATAATTTACATGACAAAAATCGTTATTGCAACTCCAACATTTTACTTGCGAAAAGAACATTACATTTTCGCATTCACTTAAATTGTTGCTAAAATTATTTTGCAACATAAGCAAAAAGCCTAGAGGCCGATTCTATATCATAATTTTGAACCTTTCTCGACCATTTACTCTAAAAGCAAATCGACCAGTTGTGGACATATCAGATAGATTTCCATATCTCATATAAAAATGCTCTTTACATTTGCTGTCTGCGGACATATATTTCATGTTACGAAACCGCCGGCAAAATAAGGCGATAATATGATTATCAGGCAATATAATACACACTCGTTAAGTAAAATGTATTCCATATTATAGTAGTGCAAACATTTTAGTGTGTTACCTCTGCTGTCAAAAACAAGCAGCCATTCGATTAGACGTCAGTCAAACTTAACAAACCTAAATGTCGTGTAAATTGTTATTAAAGCCACACACCTTATTTGGCATAATAAATTTAAGTATAAATAAGAAACATATTTTATCTATGCCAATTAGAATATATCTGGTGGTTACAAAGTAGAAATCCGTCTTTTTTGCGCTTTAAAACTTAACAAAATCGCGTTTGTCGAAATGGACGTATACGTCTAGAAACCCTACTTTCGGTTTAAAAAGCGCTACCGTTTGACGGTAGAAATCCGTCTATTTGCGCTTTAAAACTTAAAAATAATCGCGTTTGTCGAAATGGACGTAAACGTATAGAACTCCTACTTTCGGTTTTAAAAGCGGTACCGTTTTAAAATATAATAAAAAAAATTGCTAACTAGGCTTTAGATTTAATGACAATTTTGCACACTTTCAAATTTCATCTATATGTATTGATTAGCATGTACTTCATGTCAAGGTGTTTGGCTTTAACAACCAATGAGCGAATGACATAACTGTGGCATAGAACGGTATTAAACGGAGCGAATATTGACATCGTTTAAAACGTATATTACCTTGTTTGTGTAATATAATATATTACACTATGCAACACGTGTCGTTAAATGTGTGCTGCAGATCAGATATAATAATTATTGGGATATATGGCACATTCTTTGGCAAAATATATTAATGGTAATGGATGGTTTTTATCCAGCCATTATTTCATATTACATTCAAACGGAAACTATTATAGAGACCGTATACACACTGTATTTGAACTGAACTGAACATGTTTTTAACATCTAACGGAATAAGCAAGCGTATAGTTCATTTAATTATATTGAATGAATTGAAAGCAAAATATGCAAAATAAAAACGCATACTGAATATGTATGGATATTACGTGTTGACATATCGTTTAGTTAATAAACGAAGGCGCATAAGCTTCAAACACATAAAATAAAACTGTATTAGCATAAAACTAGATAAATGAAGTTAGAGGTCGTCGGAAATTATAATCGGTTTGTTACAGCGATGTACAATAAGAGATAAAGCAGTTTACCGTTTTTTATACAAATATTGATAAAAACTATACATATTAAATGAGTCTTCTAAAAGTGAGAAAAAGTCAAAAGTATGTATAACAACCATTTGATTATTTAAAATGAAACAAAAATATGTTCGTGGTCTTCACTTAGAACTATTTATTACTTCACTCATCATTTAACTTTTGTACACTCTCTCTTTCGTATATGTAACTGAAATCTCACTGTAAAGTATATATTGTACATATTGGGACACTTTAATCATTTCATCAGGAATCAACATATATGTTATAAAACATTGTATTCACTTTAGCACCACACATTATTTTTAGCGTATCTAAGCTTTTACGCCCAATGGCGGTACGTCCGTAAAGCCAAAATCCTCAACAATTGATCAAAGCTGACCGTTGCACAAACGATCATGAGCATGTTAAAGACAATTGCATGGGATTTTATAAGATTAAATATTGGGTATTACGATTATCATATTTCAATAAAAGTTCTTGGATATATTGCACACTCTTTGACAATAGCAATTCATGGTAATTGGTTGGAACGTTTTTATGTAAATAGAATACAACGATAACTCAGTTTAATGTTGGTTTTAACGGAATTTGCTAGTTTGTTTAGTGTCTATATATTATGAATTTAATCTATAAAATCTCCATGCATACTCTTTGGTATTGTAAGTCATATGTTCTTGTATATTATTCCTAAACCTGTGATTTATTAACCTCTTTATTTATATTTTAAAAACGAATTTGTATCTAAATTAGTTTTTTTCTAAGCGAGATTTATAAAGACATGCCGCTTTTTTTTAGTTAGCCAAATTTATAGCAGAGATATCTTTCTCGGAATGAAAGAATTACTTTATTGAATACGATGTATCTACATGTAAGTGTACCTAAGAATTGATTAAATCGTTCATATACTCAAATGATAAGTATAGGTCTCCTTTGACATATTGTAGCAGAGTATTACATGCATTTGCAGATACAATTTCAACGAAGATCGCCTGAAACGAACGAGCAACAATCTAAGGAATTGCACTAAATCAATTATAATTCAACTTATGTCCTCGTTCTCTTGACGAGAATGTCAAGTATTTTACAAAAATGGAAACATTTAACCACACACTCGTTGCGAAATTTGTTCTTCATTATAGACATATATATGTTTTGTTATGTAATATGTTACATAACAAAACAAAGTGAATTGACATAAAAACATGATAAAACGTACTTGAATTCAGTTACACAAAAAACGACTACTAAACTATACATGAACATATTACCGTCCATATTTTTCGCAATCAACAAATCGTTTATTCCAACTATAGCATTTAAATGGCATAGTAATACATCAGTAAAAGGGATTTTGGTATTCAAAACAGTATTTCTGAAGCTAAGAACTGAATTTCTAAACACTCTGGACACATACGTATTCGTCGATTGTATGTGACGAATTCTCGAGATCGACGGAAATAAGCACCGTGCATAACAAGAACGTAATATCGAAACCTCTTGGGACCGCCCCTGTATTCCGCTCTCGTTCGAATAGAATTGCGCCTATCATTTGCTATAACCCCAAGAGACGCGGGCTTATCGAGAAGGATTACTCCTGGCTAGACCTCCTTATCCAGTAAACTATTCTTGACCACCGCAATTTCATTATAAGATTTTGAGTCGAAATCGAAAAACTGTCAATTACCAACTTCCACCTCACCTCGGATAATCACTGCAGCGTACCTATACTTGATAAAAGATGGCGTTATGTATGAGTTTCATGTACCATTATATGGTCGACAGAGCCGACGAAGTTAACTTTTGCTGGCGTTCGAACGTTATTTGATAAAAACTTCTTGACTTATTTGCTCTCTTTTCTTGATCGGCATATCGGAATTATACAATGTATTACAATAATCATTGGGATATATGACACAGTCTTTGACAATACATATACATGTAAATGGGCGTGAACGTTTTTTTTACACATTTTTATTTAAAAAAAAATACAACGACAATTCATTTTAATTTTGGTTTTAATTACATTTGCTAGCTTCCTCATAGTCAAAATTTTATGAATTTAAGAAATAATTAAAAAATATATCGTACAAACACATAACTGTTGTGTATAAAAGTTTCTTTTAATTTTTATTTGTATGAATGTAATATATAAAAACTATGGTGAAACTTATTGATTATTGTAAGTCATAAGTCATATTTTCTTGCATGCCTTTCTTAACAATATGATTTATAAACCTCCATATTTATTCTTGAAAAAAAACTTTATGTCTAAATAAATATTTCTTTACGAGATGTTTAAAGTATAATATTTGCATTCAGTAAGTCTAATTTATAGTAGAGATATCTTCCTCGGAATTGCATTATAGATATGTTGCAGAAGATGCCTCTAAGTATACCGCACAATTGAATTTGAATAAATCGGTCCAATAATCAAATATTATTTATAGTTCTCTTTTGATAGATTTGATCAAAATATAAACTTAATTTATTTATATATATGCAGATAAAATTTTAAAGCAGGATCGTCTCTAACGAACGTAAAAAGATCTTAGAAATTGCAGTCAATTAATCAGTATCCACATTAGTTCATCATGTTTCTGACAATACTGTCAAATATTTCATAAAAACATTTGAAGTGATGAGAAATTGGGCAATCGCCACTGCCTCTCGTGCAAGCATTTACATTTAATAACATTTCTCAAACAACAATCACAGACATTCGTTTAGGACGGGAAATGATGCATAATGATAGTTATTTCCCAAAACTTTGCAAGCAATTTTCGTCACTTAATGCTGCAAAAAATAGCATGATACACGCCGAACGTTCTATAACCAACGAACAACATAACTGATGTAAAACTAATCATATAATTCGAAAAACGAAATCACAAACCGCTTCTTCGTTCTGATGCGTAGTAGTAAACTCTTACTCGTCAGAGTTCAAAATCATTGCATATTTACCGATGAATAAACCGATGAATAAATAATATATCCGAAATAAGAATTTTAAATTGAACGTTATTTTTCAGTAACATAATGAACAGATATACAAAAAGACCATCATACAAATTAAATACGTCACAAAAACCATATCACAAATATAGATTAATAATAATAAAATAATAATATATAAAAAACTCATAACTAAAAGACTTGGTTTACATCGTAAGTGTTATCAAGAAGCAACACCAAAGCTGACTAGCAAGTTAATTATTTCTTTTTCACATAGCATTGTAAATACATTTTGTATAGTTTGTGTACTGGACATCATGGAAGTGAACATGTTGACAGTGTAAAATGAGTTGTTAACTTTATATTTAATTCCTAATTCACGATAGCGCGTACATATACATGAGAAGTGATATTCTGATTCAACCATGTTACTGCGACACAGTTTGCATTTCCTGTTAGTAATACTTAAGAGGCGTTAAAAAAACAAGCCGGTGGGGTTCACGTCTTTTGTATGGTGTTACATTGCTATTTAAGACGTGTTTTGTAATTGTTATTTATACACATGCATATATACACATGTTGAAAACTGGTCTTTCCTAGGAATGTGAAACCATGAGAACATATCTGTTTGTGTGTTTTTGTTTTGATAAAATGATTGAAAATGTCACACTGTTTCACCGCTCAATGCAAAACTATTTTAGATTCTGAATATGTAAGAAGGTTCTGTTGACTTACTGGATATAAATATATTTCTGAGTCTTCACTGATTACACGGTCTTGATGTTTAAAAATTAAACTGCAAGTTAAGGTAACAGCTTGATATCTTAAGACACAAATACAATTAATTTTTATAGCAATTGTATTATCAAACATATTCACATTATTAAAGCATACCCATCTGTTTACAATAAATACATATATTAAAGGGTTAACACGTTATTCACATAACTAACTGGAGATCCAAAAACTGACGGCTGTAAGCCTAAATGGCCGATAAAGATTTCAGAACAACCAGGCCTGATGTTTTAAATATAATGATATTCAATTTCGTACCTTACTCTTACAATCGGGATGATCGTCCGTTTGCAATCATTGCTCTAACCGGGCAAACCAAGCCCTGTTGAGGTTTAACTTCAAATGATACTCAATTGCGTACATTATCCTTACAATTGAGATTATTTTCTTTTTGCAATCACCTCTCTAGCCGTGCATGGGATAGTTGACACATCGAAGTACTTCCGAATTGATTTATGTGTATCGGATGCTTCTATCTTACAATGGACACATCTTGAAACTCTGAAGCCTATTGAGACGTGTTAAATACCAAGGTGTTAGCCATAATAACTAATTGCTCATATTGGTACACGTAATGATAAACTAAAACGATATACCAAGTATACATATCAGGTTAATATCCTCAATATGAAATGGTCGTGGATACAATTGACATTAAATTTTTTATATGTCTGCTTTAGACAGTATTCAAATTTTTCTGCCGCCTAATACCCAAGTTGGAAGTCGCAATTCATCAATGACATGAACTGAAATAATTTAAAATGAGCATCGAACGAATTTGCATATATTTCTAATAAACGTCTTATAAAGGTAAGAAAAAGTCGAAAGTATGTATAACAACCATTTGATTATTTAAAATGAAATAACAATATGTTCGTGGTTTTCACTTATAATCATTTATTACTTCACGTATCATTAAACTTTTGTTTACTCTCTCTTTCGTATTTGAAACTGAAATTAAATCATTATATGAGGAATAAACATATATGTTATAAAACATTGTGAATCAATATAGCACCAGAACTAATTTAAGCGTGTCTAAGCTTTTGCGCCTAAAGGTGATACGTCCGTTAAGCCAAAATCCTCAAAAATAGATCAAAGCTGACCATTGCACAAACGATCATGCTTTTGCAAATGACAATTGAATTGGATTTTATAAGATTAAAGTATTGGGTATAAAATTTATCATATTTCAATAATTATTGGGATATATTGCACACTCTTTGACAATAGAAACTAAAGGTAATGGGTTGGAAGGTTTTTTATGCAAATATAATAAAACGATAACTCATTTAAATGTTGGTTTAAATGGTATTTGCTAGCTTTCTCTTAGTCTATATATTAATAATTTAATTAATATAATCTCCATGCATACTCATTTAGTGTTGTAAGTCATATGTTATTGTATGTCATTCTTAAAACTATGATTTATTAACCTCTTTATTCATATTTTTAAAACGAATTTGTAGCTTAATTAGTTTTTCTGAGCGAAATTTATAAAAAAAAATGTCTCCTCTTTTGAGTTAGCCAAGTTTATACCAGATATATCTTCCTCAGAATTAAATCATCAGTTTATTGCAGACGACGTATCTAAGTATACCTCACAATTGATTAAATCGTTCATATACTCAAATGATATGTATAGGTCTCTTTTGACATATTTTATCAGAATATAAAATGTATGTGCATACACAACTGCAAAGAAGATAGCCGGAAACGAACTGAAAACAATCTAAGGATTTGCACTAAATCAATTATCATTCAACTTGTATCCTCGTTCTCTTGACGAGAATGTCAAGTATTTTACAGAAATGGAAACATATAACCACACACTCTTGTGTTACGAAAAAAAAAACATGGTTTGTTCTTAATTATGGACTAAATGTGTAACATGTTACATAACAAAACAAAGTGAATGGACGTACAAACATGATTAAACGTACTTGAATTCCGTTACACAAAACTGCTACTAAACTATACCTGAACATATTACCGTCCATATTTATCGCAATCACCAAATCGTTCATTTCAACTAAAGCATTTAAATGACATAGTAATACGTTTCAGTTAGAGAGATTTTCGTATCCGAAACAGTATTAATGAAGCTAAGAACTGAATTGCTCAACACTCTGGACACATACGTATTCGTCGATTATATGTGACGAATTTTTGAGATCGACGGAAATAAGCACCGTTCATAACAAGAAAAGTAATCTCACACCTCTTGAGACCGCCCCTGTATTCCGCTCTCGTTCCAATAGAATGGCGCCCATATTTTGATATAACCCCAAGAGACGCGGACTGATTGAGAAGGATAACTCCTGGCCAGTCCTGGTAATCCAGTAAACTATTCTTGACCACCGTTCTGTCATTATAAGAATTTCAGTCGATATCGGAAAACTATCAATTAGCAACTTCCATATCACCTCGGATAATAACTGCAGCGTACTTATACTTGATAAAAGATGGCGTTATTTGTGATTTACCATTGGTCGACAGAGCCGACGAAGTTAACTTATGCTGGCGTTCGAACGTTATTTGATATAAACTTCTTGATTTCTTTGCTGTCTTCTTGACAAATATTTTGTACACATTTTTTGGGGATGCAATTAGAAAAATTGAATGGTCATTGAGCAAATGATAGGGCGGATGCGAATCACAGTTACACGGGATTTTATAAGACTGAAATTATACAATTTATGACAATAACTATTGGGATATATGGCACATTTTTTAACAAAACATATAAATGGTAATGCGCGGGAACGGTTTATTTACGCATTTCTATTTACAAAAAAATAAAATACAACGACAACTCATTTTAATTTTGGTTTTAATGGCATTTACTAGCTTCCTCATAATTATTATGAATTTAATATATAATTAAATAAAATATATCGTACAAACAAGTTACTTTTGTGTATTAAAATGTCTTAAATATTTAACATGTTTCTGCAATAGCCTTCATCAGTTGTATCACTTTTAATAAAAACATAGGAAGTGACGTCAACGTCAAACAGTTTCTTTTAATCATTAGTTTTATGCGTGTAATATATAAAATCTATGTTGACACTCATTGATTATTATAAGTCATAACTTTTTAAAGTTTAAACATATATTTTGCGTGAACAATACGATAATAAACACTTAGTTGTGGTGTTGCCGGACACGTGTCTTAAGCTTATAAACAACTGAACAGTAATACCAAATAACTGTTAACGTCTTAAAAAGATCAATACTAAATCCAAGCATACGTATCTAATCCGTCAACAATTTTAACTGTGGTATTTATACGTGCGTCAAAATACCTTTACTAATATAAGTAGTACACACACACATACACACACACACACACACACACACACACACACACACACNCGCACGCACGCACGCACGCACGCACGCACGCACACACACACACACACACACACACACATATATATGTATACATATGTATAATGAACGAAAGCGCTATTAACACATTTAAGAAAACTATATTAACTTAAACAAAATTTAAGCGAATTAAAAGGTCGCCGTTATTTATTTATTTTCACAACCATTTAAAAAAGAGATTTATGAAGTATTTACAATATTTTTATACAAATATTGTTACAACTACACATAATAAAATTAAATGCGTCATCTAAAAATGAGAAAAAAGTCATGGTTATTTATGGCAACCATAATATTTGTGTGATTTTCACTTATAATCATGTATTACCCCACCCGACAAATTAACTTTTGTATATTGTTTTATTCGTATTTATACGTGATATCTGATGTTCAAAGTTTATTTTGTACAATCATATTAGAACAATGTTATTGTTATATCAGGAATCAAAATAGTGGTCATAAACATATGGTATTACTTTAGCCCCTATATTTATATCAAGTATGTCTTAGCGTTTACGCCAAACGATGAAAAGGTCCCTATTCGGAAACTATTATACGTCCATTCAGCCAAAGTCCTCAAAAATATATCAATGCATTTTGATTAATGGATCAATGCTTATGAATGAAGACTTGTTACAAAATTATTTAATATAGTGTGTTATTTCGAAAGCGTTTGGTGCAAACGTACTATATTCCATCAAAGCTCGGTAAAAACAGTATTTTTAGCTTTGTTAACTCTTGGCTATTGCGTGTGCAGAAACTATACGGAATCTTTCGTTTTTAATTTTCCAAATGTAATGTTTGTTTTGATCACCAGAGAATGAGCTTTTTTGGTCTCCCTATATCCGGCGTCGTGTATGATAAATCGTCGTCACTCGTGCGTCGTTTACTTACATACTCTAGAGACCACATTGTTGTCATCCAATCTTGATTAAACGGTGTCACAAAGTTTATCTTTACAATATCTAAGCTAAATATGATTTTATTGTGATTGTTTGCACATTAAGCATTTAAACGATTCATTGTCAAAGCGCACTTGTGTGGTTTTCATGACAGTCCATGTACGGTGACCTTTTTGTTGACTTTGATTACGTGTTATTGTTAACTTTCATTGATAAAATACGGATTATGAAACGATACGAGCATATCGGCTCCTGCGTTGTTATTTTGATAAACTGATTAATAAATGCACACTGCACATCAATTCACGATTCAGAATATGTATCCCTTAGGGTCTGTTGATTTACTTGATATAAATAGATTTCTGAGTCTGCACTTATACCACGGCCAGGCTTCTCTCAACCTAAACGGTCAGTAAATGTAACAGTGTGTTATCTCGTGTAACAAATAGCATTAATTTGAAAAGACGTGCTATTTTTAAACATATTAGAATTAGTTAGGCATACATATTTGTTATAATTAATACATGTATTTTAGGGTTACCAATTAAGTCATACAAATAACTTGATTCCAAAAGTAACGGCGATTAGCTTAAATGGCTGTAAAGGATTTGAGAAACCAGGCTCTGCTGATGCTATAAATCAAATGATACTCAATTGCTTACCTTGCCCTTACACTTGGGTTGATTTTCTGTTTGCAATCACCACTCTAGCCATACATGGGATATTTGACACAGCGAAGTACTTCCGAATTGATTTATGTGCATCGGATGCTTCTATCTTACAATGGATACATCTTGAACTCCGAAGCCTGTTCAGACGTGCTATATACCAAGGTTTTTACCATAAAAAAATATTGCTCGTATTGATACATGTGATGATAAACAACAACGATATACCGATTATTAATATCAAATTATTATCACCGGTATGAAATAGTCGTAGATATAATTGATATTTCGTATTGTATATATCTGCTTCAGACAGCTAGCCAAGTATTCCAATGTATCTGTCGCCAAATACCCAAGTTGGCAATCGCAATTCGTCAATGACATGCACTAAAAAAATAAGCATTGAACGAATGTGCATATATCTTGAATTATGACATCAATCATTGTGGATCCATATTGTGGGGATTGGGTCACCATTCCTCATACAAGTTGAACAATAGTCCAGAACATGTACATCACAAACAACGCATCAATCAACGTGTCATCGAAACAATATTTGCTTGTCAGATGAAATAGACTTACCCAAACTCATTAATTGTGGCTTTCAGCACGATGGCGGGGATCTTTTGGTCAGGACAAAGAACAATATTTAAACATTTTAGCTGCGGATATTGTAAAAAATAATGTTCTGGATGTTTGTATTTTATATTCCCATTAGTAATGGGGGAGCTACCAAAATGCACCGAGAATGTCGATTCTAAGCTCCTTTGTTCGTTTTCCAAACGAATATTAACATAATAGTTTCAATAAATGATTCATTTTTATATAGCATAACTTACTTATTGGTTAATAGTATTTTATACGTGGCTGCTACTTTTCCCGATTCTAGATTAAGATTCCCGCTTACTGGCATTTGGTATCATTGCAATTAGTATCGTTTTGTGGATGATCACATTTGTTGCTCACTATCTGCTCACTTGGAATTATAAAATACTTATGTTTTGAGTCTGTGACGACAGTCAAATATAGGTTTAAATTATATTTTCAATGAATATTCAGTAATAGGCAAATATAAGGTAAATTAGCGTAATTAATTACGTGAAGTATAATTTTAATTGTGTTGTTTCAATTTATACATTCAAATACAAGGAAAGAGGGACGCATGTATCAATCTATTGTAACATGCAACACTTTACTTAACTTATCAGGTTAAAGTTTGGTTAACAAGTTAAGATTTCATGTTTGCGCTATTATATCTTGGCTTAGTTTTTACGGTAACAGATGCAGTGAAACAAATGTATACATATAGAAATACAAAGTATATATAATACACATGCGCATACGTACTATCTTACCTTATATAATTATAAAACTATAAAACTATACATGACCATATAACAGCCCATATTTATCGCAATCGCTCAATCGTTTATTTTAACTTAAGCATTGAAATGATGTAGTTATATATGTCAGTTAGAAGGATTATGTTTTATTTCAAAACATTATTTATGAAGCTAGAAACTGAATGTCTAAACACTCTGGACATATATGTATTCATATATAGGTTCCGTGAGACATTGAAATTAAATGAAAATGGTACCTGTTTGCACCAATGGGGCTATATAACGTGTAACGATTCCTTTGGCGATCGATGGAATTATTTACCATGCATTATAAGATAAAAAATATCGACACCTCTTGGGACCGCCCATGTATTCCGCTCTCGTTGCGATGGAATGGCGCATATAATTTGATATAACCCCGAGAGACGCGGGCTAATTGATAAGGATAACTCTTGGCAAGTCCTTTTAATCCCGTAGACTATTCATATCGACCGTAATTTCGTTATCAGATTTTCAGTCAATATAAAAAAACTTTCAATAAGCACATTTCACCTGACCTTGGATAATCACTGCAGCATACCGTTACCTGATAAAATATGGCGTTGTTTCTTGTTTACCATTATATGGTCAACAGAGGCGACGAATTTATGTTTTGCTGTCGTTGGAATATTGATATGTAATTGTTTTTTTTTTCTTTTCTTCTCTTCTCTTCATTTGTCTGCATTTATTTTCTAAATATGGTGGGAAGAAATTAGAAAGGCTGAATGAACATTGAGCAAAATGATCAGGCGCGTGTGAATAACACTTGCATGGGATTTTATAAGATGGAAAATTATACAACATATTGTAATAGTTATTCGGGTTTATGGCGCATTCTTCGACACTACATATTCATGGAAATGGATGTAAACCTTTTTATGTATTTTTCTTTAAGAAAGAAATACAACGACAACACATTTCAATGTTGGTTTTAATGGTATTTGCTGGCTTCCTCATAGTCTAAATATTATTAATGTAATATATAAAATCTCTATTTACACTCATTGAGTATTATAAGTCATATTTTGTGTAAGGCTTTCTCAACACTATGATTTATAAACCTCGATATTTATACTTAAAAAAACGTTGTTTTTTTTTCTAAATCAGAATTTATCTTAACGTATAAAGAAATGTCTCCTCTTTTTATTTTAGCCAAATTTATGGTAAGTATATCTTCCGCGGAATTAAATTATTAATTTATTGCAGACGATGGCTCTAAGTACGCCGCATAATTGAATAGATCGCTCCAATAATCAAATGATATTAATAGGTCTCTTTTGACAGATTCTCTCAGAATATAAACTAGATTTGCAGATAAAAGGAGGCTCGTCGCAAACGAACGTGCACAGATCTAAGGAATTTTATTAAATAAATCATTTTCCAACTTGTTAGTTCTTTCTATGGACAAAAAATGTCAAGCATTTCAGATAAAGGTTAGGAAAAATAAAATCGTTTTAAACATTAGGCAGTTGCTAGCTAGTGACTTTTGTGCAAGCATTTTCATTACAAAAAATGTGTCAAACAACAATCACAGAAATTCGTGTAAGACGTGAAATGCAGCTCTTTGCATGTTGATAGTTATTTCGCTATACTTTACAATCAACGTTCGGCATTAAATTCCGCATTATACACACTGAACGTTCTATAACCAACGAACAATATAAATGATGTTAACAACTCGTATCATTCGAAAAAGGAATCACAACCCCCTCTTTGGTGTTGATGCGTAGCAATACATTCTTAGGCTTCATAGCTCGCAATCGTTGCACTTTGACCGATGCATAGAGAATAAAAGGTTGGTGTCGTGGATGGAGAGTGGTAATCTGGCAAGTCGGAGGAATGTATCGGGTGAGCCGACGAGCCAGATAACCACTCCTCTCCATGCACGTCACCAACCTATTATTCTATTTATCCTGTCACATTTACAACATTCGGAATTATATCTATTACATATTATATATATATTATATATTATATATTATATATTATATATTATATATTATATGTTATATATTATATATTATATATTATATTATATTATATTATATTATATTATATTATATTATATACACATGTTAACAACTGTTCTTTCCTAACAATACTTCAGTAACATGCTCTGGGAGAAATAAATAGCATTACAAGTATGCGTTATTAATGCGACTTAATGTTATTATTGTGTGTTCTTGAGGTTTAGAAGGGGTCTTGTAAAATGACGTTATTGTGTTATGGCTCCTACGAAACTTTTATGTATAACACATTTCAAAGGTCAAAAACAGGTCAAAACCATTACTTAAAGCTAAACTTTGTTGGTTTAGGTAGTGCATCATAGAAACTATTCATATGTCACATATACACTATTAGACTCGTGAACTAAAGTCGATATTCTTAGACTTACAAATACCGTTAGGAGACTATTGTAGCCAGACTTTAAGTGACCAGTTTGTTTAAAAGACACACAAAAAGGTGAACACGAACAAGTTAAAAAGCAAACGATCATGTTAACATTGTAAACATATATTTGTGTGAACACTGCGTTATGTTACACTAAGTTTTGTTGTTGCCGGAAACATGGCTTAAAATTATTTACAAAGGAAACAGTCATACCACATTATGTATTGCGTCTTAAAAAGATATATACTTAACCCATGCGTACTGCTCTCATTTGACAAATGTGACTGTAGTATTATATTAACCTCCATTGATGTGTATAGTTTAATTTAAAATTGCTGTTTACCGTTTAGTAGTAAGCGCACATTAATGGAATACCCGATTACTTGGGTGTATGATCGTTTCAGGCATGTGTTTGTATAACTTTGGGTGTTCTGATTTTTACGTCTATTTGTGTCTTAAACATGCAAAATGGGGGGGGGTACCGTGAATTCGTTTAGATAATTAAGTTTTTACAATACCATACTGTTTTTGAAATCACAATTTTAGACATTCATGTTACAGGTAAGTATTACAAAGGTTTTGTGAAGAATCCTAATAAACTAAGCCATGCCCTTTATGTTTAACGGAATAATCGTGCATATACTTCATTTAAATATATTGAAAAAAAATGAAGGAAAAATAAACACGCATAATGGCTATTTATGGATATTACGCGTTGACATATCTTTTGGTTCTGGTAGTTTGATGTCCTGACCAATTTTTAGACATGCAAGCATGCACATATATAGTGTGTGTGAATAATGAACGATTACATTTTTAACGCATAGATAAATGAATTAAAAGATCGCCGTGAATTTTTATTTTTTGCTTCAACCATTTAAAAAAAAGATACAAGATGATTGTACAGTATTTTCAACAAAAATTGATTAAACAATATATAAAACAATTAAATGCGCCATCTAAAAAGGAGAAAAAAAACGAACGTGGTAATTTATTACAATAATTAACTGTTCACTTATAATCATGTATTAACCCACCCGTCAGTTAAATTCTGTATATGTTCATATTCGTATTTGTAACCGAGATCTAATTTTCAAAGTATATTTTGTACATATTAGGACAATATAATAATTATATGAACATACATTTTTGTTTTAAAAAGTGTATTACTTTATCACCACAACTAATATTGAGCGCGTCTTAGTGTTTACGTTAAAATGTGAAAAGGTTCAAATATCCTGTAATTGGAAACTTTAATACGTCCATAAAGCCAATGTCCTCAAAAATATATCAAAGCATTTTTTATAATAAATCAATTCTTATAAAAGTAAATTTATTAATAGTTAATGCCACTAAATGAAGACTTGTTATAAATGTATTAAATAGAGAGTGTAATTTCGTAAGCGCTTGTTGAGAATGGACTATATTTCATCGAAGTTCTTACAAATGTATTCTTACTCTATTAAAGGGACTGTAAACCACGAATGACGAAAACAGAAAAGTTCTGAAATACCGTATTTTTTTACAATTATTAGTTTATATTGATTAAAATATCACGACTGGTACATTACATTACTTGAAAAAAGTTCATATTTTCAGTATATTCGGGAATAAAATTTCGCGATGTAAAATCGAAAGTACATCGCGAAAATAGGTGACATAACGATATACACACTATAAATAACGCAAGTAGATTGATCATTTTATATATAAAATATATACAAATTCACTACGCATGCACAATTTGCATTCCTGGGTTTACCACGTGACGATGATGATAAATCTACTGCGTTATTTATAGTTAACTGGTAGTTACCTGGTATACATACCCATTAAAAATAAATAAATACAAAAATAAAGTAAAAATAAAAAAACGACCTTTTTCAAGTAATGTTATATACCAGTCGTGATATTTAAATCAATATAAACTAATAACTGTAAAAAAATACTGTATTTTATAACTTTTTTCGTCATTCGTGGTTAACAGTCCCTTAAACTCTTGGCTATTGCGAGTGGAGAAACTGTTTAGCTTACCAGAAAACGAGCTATTTTGGTCGCCCTATATCCAGCGTCGTGTGTCGTCGATCGACGTCAGTCGTGCGTCGTTAACTTTAATACTTTAGAGGCTTAAATTATCATTCAATTGTTGAAACTAAATCACAATGTTTATCTGTACAATATATATCAGTAAGCTAATTATGATTCTGGTTCTAGTGCATCTTAACACTGGGCCACCAGGTCAAATCTTAGAAAAACCTTGTTTGCACTCTGGCTTACTTATTTATGACTAAATCGGGTTGAAACGTCGTCAAAATCTTTATCATAATGATATCTAGATCCAGTTCTGGTCATGCTTGATTTGAATTCAAACACTAAGTTCATCGGTCAATTATGATACAAATATTGTTACCACTATAGAAGCCGCATGCTAGGGTCAAATTTTATAAAACTTTGTCAGAATGTTTACCTAACACTATCTATATCAGGTTTTATTCTGTGTAACATGTGTCCAAAACAAAAATCATCGAGTAGAACCATAAACGAAATTTACCATTATAGAAACCACATTTATGAATCAATTGGCCAATTTCGAATGGTAACGTGCGTCACTAGGTCACCAGGTCAAATAAGACATATGTATTACTAAATCTTGATAAAACATGTTTAGAAAGTATCATATCGAGGAAATGTTTGAAAATGATCAAAAGCGGAAAGGAACTAGGTAACCAGTACACGTCTTCGACAATCGGTATATCTTGATTACTGTTTAGCGCTTTAGGGCTATCACGTATATTTGGTTAGGAAGATTAATATTTTATAAACGATATCCGCAAAGTTCAGTTGTTCGAATTATTTGGAGATTGGATCTTTTATTACTAAACGAACTCTCTCCTATTGAATGGGCGTAAATGATTGATGCACGCTTTGCTTTGAACAACGGAGATAATTATTATATTTTGTTTAAAGATAATAAAAAATACATTATTGTCAATAAGAATAAACTGTGTGAATTACCACGTAAGAAACATTAACTTTAATCGAGCTACACACATCATCGTCATGAAGGTTTTAGTATATAGTTTGGATTAAACATTGTTTGTTTAAAATATTGCTATATTCTATCGTTTAATTCCTATTAAATTATTTGAATATCAAATATGAAGTTCAACATTTGATTTTTACTTATGAATATAATATTGCATTGACAATTGTTCAGTTTAATATTACAGTATAGTTAGTTGATTGCATTATACATACCTTACCGATAGACCGTGCGCAACGCTGTGTGTAACAATGCGTACAACATTAACAATATCAACAAAGCATTGCAAATAGGTCAAATGGAATATTGGCAATTGTAACGAGGGTTTAACTGGCGAATCAATTGTAAAAGTATATTCATACGTGCGATGAGTAAAATACTATAAATAATGTATGTTATATTTAATCAAAAGAATATTTCTCTATACAAGTGACGAAAATGGGTTATTTGCTTCGACTATTCTCTCAGATAAAAAATATACAGTCAAATCAATCATAACAGTATAAACATAAGTGCGATGAGTAAAATACTTTGAATATTGTATGTTATATTTAATTAAAACGTATTTCTCTTTACAGGTGACAAATATGGGGAAATGTATCCGACTATTAGACATAGACGATATTCGTTTGCGGTCTGGCGCTCTAGTGGTAACTGATATTGAACCGCTGCAGCAGCAGTATTCGATTCGTACGAAGGGAGATACATCCAGCGTGGCTTGCGCGAGCTATCAGAAGTAGATATCAGTGTAGAGCAAAACAGGAACACGGCAGGACATGCTTGTGAACACCGGTGATTCGTAGAAATGCTAATGGTTTCTAGCTGAAACGGATCAAACGTGTTGTAGGAATATAACATGAATTTTAAACGCAGATTAGTTTATTCTTTAATGAAATTGATTATTGGTAAAAACAATCGAAAAACAATTCTATGAATGGATTTACATTTTGTGTAGTGGAATACAGCTTAATCTATCGGATTTTTTTTATAAATATAATGCTTTTACTCGAAACTTGGATATTAAAATTCAGATCGGCAATTTCGAATTTCGGAATCAATTTTTATTACAATGTTTTATTTATTCGGATCTTCGCTGGAAACGTCTGTTTCCGCTGCTGTACACTGATTAATTTGTTTTTGTTTTTATACAAAGATGATACCGGTATTGTTGTGATGTAAAAGGAATCAAACGGATATTGATGTAATTTAAGGCGATCACAACGTAATGAAGCCCTGCAAAGCAATCGGTCTCGATAATCATGTTTCTGGTAGAGGATTAAATCCACTTCTGTTTTTGCAATCTCCTCGATACGTTACGTATTCGGAGATTTGTCTAGATTGCGCAAGGAACAAAAGAAGCACTTGAATGTCTTATTAAAGATTAACGTTTACTACACAATGTAACGTCCAATATGATCACCCAGAGATAACAACAAATCTTCGCATCTGATGACGCGTTTGATGACAAGAACAAATAACTGAAAAAAGCCCGTTTAGATTAACATTTAACAGCGCGGTGTATACTCTGTGAAATCCTGTTGCAGGTTATTCTCACAGTTTATCTTTAATGGCAATGACACCGTTGGATCGAAAGACACTTAACACTTTTGAGAATAAAGCAAGGGTAAGATTTTCTAGGAGCAGTGGAAAGGGACCGGTGTTTGATTACCTCTTGTCCACAACGGTGGAAACAATCACATCAACGGTTCGGAAAATGACGCCAGTGTCTGGTCTAGTTCCTGTTGACGGTACCAGTGGGAAACTCGGTAACAGAATTGGTGGGTATGATGTTAATCGCAATGGGACTACACACAACGACTCCATCAGTGCGGTGTCTGGCATGGGCTTTGGCTTGCTAACTGATACAACGAACACTAGTTTTAGATTCCCGAGTGACACAACGGACCCGAATTACAATTTCAGTTCATGGTTTGACTGTGATCCAGCAAATGAGAGTTGGTGTAGCTTGGAAAACATTTCCTCCATAAATTCTACAGACGCCGGTGGTTTGGATGGAGTGCTTCCACAGGCGTACTGGAACTTATGTCTTCTACTATTCCCTGTGTTCACCGTGTTTGGAAATATACTTGTAGTGATGAGTGTGTATAGAGAACGAAGCTTAAGACATGTGACTAATTATTTTATATGTTCTCTCGCTGTCGCTGACATACTGGTAGCAGTAATTGTTATGCCTCCGGCAGTATTTGTTGAGGTAAGTGTTTTCACGTTTTTTCAAGTGCAGATATTGTCACTCCTACGAAAATTGATGCGCCAAATTCGTATTGCAAATATATGCTTTGACAAACAATCTTACCCTCAAATATTGTCTTGCTAAACTGATACAATATGAAATATACCGTTTTTATACAAATAGAGTAAATATTATTCATCTCAGAAACTCCACGCAATATTGCTATTAGAAAAACAAAATCTAGTGTTTTATAAGAAAACTATCAAGAAACATTGTTAAGTAAGTGCTTTTCTTGTGTAAACTACATTACTGATTTTAAAACTTCCGATTATCTTTAGTACGCAGTATCTTTCGACTTAACAAATTATAGATACAACCTATGAGGGCGAAATCGACACTATACTTGGTCCACGACTTTGTATAGTTTATATATTCTTAAGTGTATTCGATCATAAATAATTTAAGGCAATATTCCTAAATTCTCATGCAACTACTTAATTTGCGCAATTCAAATTCTCCAAGTATTCTACTTTTGATAGAACAGTATGCAAGATAAAACAATTGAGGCAAAACTCCTAAATTCGGATGCATTATCTTAACTGAAGAAATTCAATTCATCCTAGTATCCTTCCTTTGCGAGAATAGCAGTTCCATTAATCTTAAAAACGTGTTTTGCGAGCACCGTGCGTAACCATTAATCGATGATTTCTATTAAGGGTGGAAATAATATAGTTTGATCTGCTTGTCTTTCAAGTGCAAATTGATAAGGTCAAGTTGCCGTCTGTGAATCACGAAGCATATTTCTTTCCGTTTTATCAGCAAGATGCGAGTTTATGTCATGCTTTCCGGAAGTTTATAGAGAAATATCAGTGAATTAAAACTGTAAATTAACTTTTTCAAACAGTGAAAATAAACAGTGAAAATTATCGATAATGTTCATAGTTTTAACTGAATGATTTATCCCGAAAAACTAGTTTCCCATAAAATAAAAAGAATGTATGTTCCATGATCACTCGCGAATTAAAATGGATATTCCAAATATTCCAACAAATATCCTCAATTTAGTTCATACCTACGCTAAATGTACAAGCCAGTTAACTAATTTATCTCATATGTTCGAATGGTACTTCTTCTGGAGACTCCAGTTTACCACAAGCGAAATTAAAACGGCATGTGAAATAATTTGTACGCTACTAGTATCGTTTGCGTCAAATATTAAAATGGGTTTACTCTTTTGTGGTAAGTATTATTAGGATAATGATGTATTGAAATGTATAAAGGCAATACGATATATTTATTAAAATAAATAATTGATATGTATGTGTATTGCAATTAAAAAAGGAGCAACTTAAGGTATAATTTATTAAAATTGTCTAATACGGGTGCGATCTGTGAAAAGGGGGCTAATACAGTAATATGAAGTGTCGTCCCAGATAAGCATGTGCAGTCCGCACAGGCTAATAAAGGACTACACTTACCGCTTTAATGATATTTTTCATTTAAAGAAGTTTCTTCTTAGCAAAAATCCATTTAAGCGGAGCGCCACTCAATTAAATGACACACTCACGTTTTGTCGCCGAATTATGATACTAACTCGCAATAACCAGAATAACAGTCGAGCACCCTACTAACTGAGCAACTTTGTTTTAAACTGTACCGTAACGCCAGCAAACTCATCATATATTTTATTTCAGATTACATAAGGCTTTAAGCCCATGCGTACACATACATATAATAAACTATATAGTCAACAGTGGTCAATAACATACAGGCATATAAATATACTAGTTTAAGCAATGTAAACTAAAAAAGTTTAATAGAAGATTTGGCAACTCTTAAGACATGCATATTCAAGATTAAACAGGTATTTCTTTTTATATACATATATATACATATAATAATAAATAAATATATGTATTTATAAAACATTGTTTACCGGATAGTATTAATTAAAGGTAAGTATATAATATGCATATTGTAGAGTCGTATTTTATTCAAATAAACTTGAATGTTCTAGTGTCAAGTTTATTTATTTCAAGCTCAATTCATGCATAACATGACAGTGAGCAAAAGTAACACAAACATAAATTGGTAAAAAATAGTTGAAGGGGCCACATATCACATAGCAAACTAAATAATAAAAAAACAAACATTTAAAGGGATAGAATATTGAGAAGTAAAGCAACACACACGAACAACATTAAAACGTTTAAGCATAGTGGATGTGTATACATACATATAGCTATTATCGCTAGGACTAAAAATAGACATTTATATCATTGTGCGCCTGATGGATGTCGTTATCAACTTTCGATTAGCTTTTTAATGGCAGCCTTGTTTGTTATAATTGTGAGAAAATAACGTCAATAATCCTACCATCAACTTCAGTCCAGTTTGTGATCATTATTAACACATCGGATTCTACAGATTTGACGGTGAATATTGCCTTCATTATGCCTCTATGTCCAGTATGCGCGAGATGGTTTGCTCGTAAAACTATAATTTGAAGCAGTGTGAATCTGCCTTTGCTTTCTTTACGAGTTGCAGATTTTATTTTACTAGTGTAGAATATTCTGCTTAACGCTCGGAGTTCAGCGATAATGGTTTATGCGATCAGTTTACATAGAGGGTATTTGTTGGATTTGGTGGAATATCGATTTTAATTCACGAATAATCATATAAAATAATATTTTCCATGATCAAGAGTGAATACAAATCGATATTTCACCAAATCCAACACATTTTCTTGCTTTGTTATTCTTTCAAAAGAGTTGTATTTTTGCCATAACATTTTCCCGTAAAACAAGGAAAACCATCGATAATTTTCACTGTTAACTTTCAATGTTTGACACAGTGAATTATACTTTTTAATACACTGATATTTCTCTATAAACCACCGGAAAGCATTAGCTAATAACAAGTTCCCAATGAAACAAACAAAAATAATAAAAAGTCCATTGTAAATTGTTTTTTTTGTAAAGCTTTTTCTTTGATAATAACTGTCACTAAGAGATCCATTAATGTGACGGAAAGTTATTGCGATCACCGCTCGTTATATTGACACTACATATGTAATCGCATATAGAAAAAGGATCAAACTATTACATTTTTTTCAATGTGCTATGGAGATACAAACAAAGGTCGTGTGTCGGTACAATATGCGTTTGTATTCCTACATGTTCATGCATGGAAACGAATAAGTTCATGTTGATGTGAGTGTTATTAGTGTACATTTGGAGGTTTTATATTTTCAAATATGTTCCCTCTTGTTTTCGCAAGTTATAATTCCAGTAAAATGGATTAACCTGTGTTTGATATTGTTGTCACCGTCCCTAGAATGTCCATTCTTTGACACATTATAAGTCTGACTTGGCAGATCATGGTGCGCTGTGACCGATTCTTTCTGCCATCGGGCATGTCGGGATAAACATGCTAACAAGTTTACATATTGATAGTGCTATGTCAGTGCGAATCGGTAACACATATACGAGGTAAAACGTTCGATCGCTGCCACATCTAACTTCCTTAATCGTGATTACATGAGCCACTGAATCGTGATGCAGTGTACAGGAAGCTATACAATACGAAGTAGCCGACATGTTTTGTGCATAGAAAACACTGATACCGCGTATATCTTACACAACCCCCTTGACACAAATTACGCGTCTTTTGTGGCAGACGGACATATGAGTACAACTCGTGGTGCATTCAAATTAGTATGTTCTTATAATACGTGTACTATCCGTTACGAGAATATAAATATCATTGCTTCCACGTGATTCTATTTACGTGTAGACAGGCTTATACATTACTTTTAATTTTCTTATAAACCGATTTATATTTCAGTTATCTTTTTATTGTAAGTATCGGTTGTTGTATGGTGTTCCAAGTGCGAAGTTTAATTTGTTTTGCGTTGTTCAAAATAAGTTTATGTTTTATGAGAAATGCACCTACACCGCCCATTGCTCGTTAAATCAACCGAGAAAGATATATAGAGAAAACACTTTAACATTAACAATGATGTGATACGCTTCCGTACTGAACAGGCAACTACTTAAGTTAAATGGCGAAAAGGATTTTCTGGATATCCCTCATCATCGACATGTGAATGTTTTCAAACGAGGCCATACTCTCAAAATCCAATTTGGGGATGTATATCCTCTAGGAACTTAACCGATAATAGTATTAGTGAGGTGTAAAGTAAGATTTCTTAGGATTATTCTGAGGCTGCTTGAGACCGAGTGATCAGCTGCAATCTAAATTGAGTTGTTTCGTCTCAAACATATCGAATAACAAGCGGCGCTAGGCGACTTATTGCAGCTTACGTATTGTATTACAACACTTCTGGGAACATGTTGGACTTCAATAATTGACCTTTAAATTTTAGTAGCGCTCTGTGAAATTGGGGTTTAATGCATGTGCGTTAAGTTTCGTCCCGGATTAGCATGTAGAGTCCGCACATGCTAATCATGGGCGAAATATTTTGCCTTAATGTAATTTTTGCTAATAACATACTTTTTCTAATAAAAAAAAATCAGAAAAGCGAAAAGTGTCGTCCTTGATTAGCCTGTACGGACTGCACAGGTTAATCTGGGAAGACACTTTACGGATATGAATTTAACACCCTTTGTACCGAGCGAGGCTCATATTAATGTAACAAAAACCAATTGCAACAACCTAGCGCAAATATATAAATAGACAATAAATTATTGCGTCTGAGATTTAGATTTAGATTTATTTCTTGCTTGAAATCAAAGCACGTTTTTACGTGATTTCTGTTTTGACTTTAATAATTGAACTTTAAATATAAATGTAACAACAACAATTCCAACGACCTAGCGTTATAACATAACTCGACAATGACATATAATTATTTTTGTCTGAGATAGAAATTTCTTGACATCAAATCAAGTTTAGACGTTTCTGTGATAATAATCTTCCCTCAAATGGATGTGTTTCGCTGGGAATATTTTGACAAAAAAAAGTTAATACACTTTTCATATAACTGCGTCTGATGGTATACATTGTCTGAGAATTGTAACATTTATACTTATTTCTTAATGATCAACATTCTACTTACATATCATAAATGTCGGTTTGTATTGTTCGGTATGTGCATTGGGTTATCGCGTTGAATTTAAATCTGACGCGTGTTTGTCTTAAAATATATCTGAGTATCGAATGGGTGTTTATCTCCATTTCCTCAATCACGCTCATCAAATTGCATTTGCCCTGCACTAATTTTCCAAATGAAATATATGTCAATATTTTAATGTTTTATCCTAAAATAGAGATTCGTACAATTATGGTTTATATTAGTTCAAAGAACATAATAATGTTTATTTTAGTGCGTTTGTATAACCTGTAATAAATATTTATTCATATTCTAAACCAACCTTGAAATCTATATTAACCTAGAGCAAAATTTAGTATTTATATAAGTTTTGCGTATCTTGCAATATGCGGCATGCACAATGGCATGCCCTGTAAACGTGATATTTATTTGTGGATGTTGTTAACAACGCGATAATAAGATCATTAAATTGCACGTAGGCCATATATTGCCATCGATTTCTTGTAGTCGTCTATAGAAGGTTTGCAGAACATCTTTGAAGCAATCAAATGCCATATTGTAATTTGACTGGCATTAGAACAAACAAAAGAAATAGGCAAGTATGTGGGAGAAGACTGTGCAATGATTGCCATATCAGAACATTCTTGGTAGTAGAACATCAACTGACATGAATAAAAACAAATTAAATAGAACCCAATTATCCTCAGTTTCAGGTGACCATTAAAATTGTATGTGTTTGAAGTTGTTTACTGATCGAAGGAAATCTACCTTACTAATTTGGTTTAGCGCCGCTTTAAAATAATTAATTTACTCTTTGAAGGGTTAAGTTTTTAAGTTATTCTTCAATTTATATCATTGTTTGTTATGATCAATAACTTACTTTTTTGTTTAACAATTGCTTATACAAAAAACAAATTGTCTTCTGTGCCATGGACAATCTTGAGCTTGAAGTAAACGAACACAAACTCCTTAATACAAATTCAGCACCAGCAACCGAGGGCAGGCAACAACGAACATGAAATTGTTTGCAGTTTTCCTTAATGAGTTGTATTTCATGCTTAACAATAACACATTTTCTTCGCGTAAGATATTATTGTATTGCGTGATGCATTACATGTATATACAATCACACACAAATCCTAACCAATCAGTGAGTAAAACACCCTTATCTCTCATTGGGGAATAGAGATGCCTTCGACTATACCATGCAAACTTATGCATGTTTCTGAAAATCGCTATTCGAATCGATGGAATAATCGTTTGTAATGTTTGCGTCCTCATATATATGAAAATAATTATAATTGCAATGTGCCGATAATGATAACATTAACTAATTTAATCCACTTTATTTTATGCTTTCTGGTGGTTTCTAGAGAATATCAGTGAATTGAAGCTGATTATTCACTGTTTCAATCAGTGAAAATTAACAATGGAAATAATTGATAATTTTCATTATTTTACAGGAACTATTTGTGTGTGTGCAAAAATATAAACAATATCATGTGCAAGCATAACATAAAAATAAAATTTGTTGTTCTCGGTGGAATATAAAATTGAATTCACTCGTGATCATGGAGAATAATTTCTTTTCTATAATCGATCGTGAATTAAAATTGATATTCCACCAAATCGAACAAATATCCTCTTAACAATGGACCCATGTTATTCCCTTTACTTTCCAAATTTACTACATTGCAATCTCGATGTAGCAGGTGATCATATACTATTTAACACTTGGAATTTTAATTGTATAACATTTGATATAAATTTATTATGAATGTTCACCATTGCTCACACACACGCCACGAAACGTTATGTTACTAAAAAATATACCCTGGTCTTCTTTATTAAACACCTTCATATGCAGGTTGAAACCTATAGAATGTGATACTTTGATGTTGTTTTCAAACTTGGCAGTTATTGAATACGTAGGTATAACCTAAATCTTATCAACTTGACAAAAAAGTGTTAGATTAGGTGAAAAGGTAATATTTCAACCTGTAGACAAAACATGTATAGCATATTGCCAGATATTAAATCTATTTTTGAAATATGTAAGATGCAATAGGTGATTGCACCAAATGCATGAATATAACAAAACAGTATGATATAGCTCATTATCTCATATTTTGATCAAGTCTGAGTTCAATATTGTGAAGTACACAATACATAGTGCTACGGATGTCTCTTACATCTAGTTGACATAATGTACAAACTCAACACTTGTTTAGGTATTTTATTTATGTATACATGAATTGTTCTAATGCGAAAATGCTCTTATCTAATTAAGTTATACGAGTTGGCAATGCAAGTATATATTTCTATGTTAATTTACAATACTATTATTTGTTAGAATACAGTCGAACAAAATAATTATTTGATAAAAGTCTCTTCGGGGTACTTTATCTTACAATCTTCTTTAATGTAGACATTTAAAGATACATGTTATTATTTCTAAATGTAAATATTACAATAAATATCTATTTAACTCAATAAATATTTGTTCTTTTTTTCTAATTCTATCGTTGTTGGAAAAGTTTTGCAAATGTTTTATTTCCTTTTATAAAGACGGGATTTGTATTCTATTTAAGAATTGAAAGTTTTAAACGACTTTGATTTCCCTTGCTCATCGTTTGCCATCAAATATCTTGGTGTATGCACCAGTATGGTTCATTGTGTAATGCAGATGGTCATAAACAATATGTACTCATCATATTATATAATTTATAACATTGTGGGAATTCCATGTTCGACTACATAGGCCTTTAAAGTGTGTCGTGAATATTTGGGGACTGATCGAGTTGCTCCGTGTTATGCATCTTTCGTTCTTGATGATCTTTATATTCGCGTGTTTTTGTCTTTCATGCAAATAACTGATAGTTATAATAAAAAGAAAATGTATATACGTGTATAGTTGTTAAACACATATATTCTATAGTACAGGAACTTTATCAAATTATACGTTAGAAAATTCATTAGCATTATTTATTCGTCAGAACCATATCCATACTAAAGTTTTTCATTCAATAAATTAATACATTAACACTAACATACTACCGATGTCAAACCATTAATAAATCTTAATACGATTAATAGATTGCTTCTTCCTGTATCCATTAATAAAAAAACAGTCATTTGAGCCAGAAGTATTTTTATATTTCACTATTGTAGGCAAAAAGCTTTATTGTAAGCTTGATTGTTGTACTAAATGTTGTTGGTGATTGTTTGTTTCGAAGAATATTACCTATTCATTCAGTTACAAAAATGTACATCGTACATTCTACACATTGATAAAGCCTATTTTTATAATTCATGTTATGCGTTTTTTAAAGTTCTCATTTGTGCACGGACTTTACCTCTCTCGGGTGTCAACAATGCTGTTTTCAAAGGACTGGCTGGAGTTTCACAGGCACAAACGGTAACAATAACATAAAAAGTCAAACCCGATTCTTTGATCTCGAAACTAATCATTGAGCGAATTATGGATTGCAAGTTAGCTTCAAAGCTATATGATTCCATATCATATCACGTTTTGAAATTGTTGAAAAGGACCTTATTGAGTTGCGAGTAATTTGTATCTTGTGCATTATCAAAGAAACTAAACGAAATAGTTCTTTAATAGTATTTTGAAAATTAAATAATATTATTCAAGTTTTTAAAAAATGCCTCAAAAAATCTATTCGCAATAAATGTACACACCAAGTGTTACAAAGGCTTTTTATTAACAATGTGATTTCAGTTAAAACTATAAAATGTTATACAATCATTTTCATAAACGCAAATCTATTCAATCAGACCTAGAATGAGGCAGAAGTTTCTGTCAAAAAGTGTTATAATTATATTACTATGTAATACTTTGCTTATTAATGTTTCCCAGTCCAGTGCTTGCCATATGGAATCTGATATTTTTCCAGACAGTAACGATTCAGTAACGACTTGGGAAATTCGTATTTTATCAATAAAGCCGGTACATTTTGCTTTGTAAGCAGACCTGTTATATCAATAGTGCACAGACTCGCATAACTTGATTAAGCCCTTGGAAATTGACCATGCGAAATAGATGCCACTTGCTCGATGAGATTTTGTTTTCTACG
Organism: Dreissena rostriformis; assembly: GCA_007657795.1. Taxonomy (NCBI): domain Eukaryota; kingdom Metazoa; phylum Mollusca; class Bivalvia; order Myida; family Dreissenidae; genus Dreissena; species Dreissena rostriformis. The sequence goes on from VMBQ01001561.1 coordinate 90,003, forward strand.
AACATAATGCTGAAAAGCCATGAATTGTATTTGGTAATTTTCTGTATGGGATAGATTCATCCCTTACCAAAACCGGATAACATATACAGAGTATTGTATATGTAATTGTTTTAATTTAAAACAGTCTTCATTGTATAATAATTTAATACGCTTTAAAATAATAGACCTCTAAAAGAATAATAAAATTATGGGCACAGAACACATACCAATATAGTTTTGAGGAAACACATACCAATTAGACTCTAATAAACGGCAAACACTATAACAGTTTGTTTCCAATAAAGTAACTGACCCAAATTTGTTTTTCTGACGCAACACTTTTAAGGTATTGCAGGTGGAGTTTTCGATACATTTTGATAAATTTGATCAAATGCAGGAGTGTAACTGTTAAGTTTTTTCAAAATATGGCTGCATTTTACTATGTTCGCTATATTAATTAACAAAAAATAACTGACATAAGAATGTAAAGTATAGTTATGGATGACTTTTGCATGTGATTGAATATTCCTATTTGAGTAGAGAATCGTAAAAAAAGTTAAGCCGACCTTATTACGGTTTTGCCGATTTTATTGGAAAACATGACATATAATGTGCTAAAACATATATAGGTTGTCTTACAATTAAAGCAAGGATTTTTTGAGTGTGTGTTATAGAAAAACGCTTACACTTACCAAAGGTCAAATGAAATATCTAAACTAACATTGTAAATTATTTAAACCATGTGTCGAATAACTGCGTCTAAAATTATAGGTGTGCATTAATTGGAAGAAATGATATGTTTATCTCTGAGATATTTCTAAGATAAATTTGTACTTATGTAAATCGATCGCTTCATTAATGTCCGCCTTGCCCGGTGTATTTCATGTCCCGTCACAACTGCGTTCAGCTCTTTTTACCATTCTTAAATCAACGCAAATTTCCGCGATTCATCGCTTCGTTCCGTCCGCGGTTCCCTAATGGAATTAATATAAATTGCTGTTCCTTTATGTATATCTTTCATTAAATCACCGACGATATTGCATTGTTTCAGTCAGTTAAGTTCACATGGACAGATCGTCGTTCTGAATAATAGATGTGTATCCCCATGTAGGATGCTTTCACATAATGATGTTGCTGTTTAGTACATTCCGTAAGAATAACGCTTTACTTATATCGTTTGATAGATCAAAGCATGTGATCAAAATCATCACTTTGACGCCGTAATCAAAAAGTCCGTTTAAAGATACGAAACTGCAAACATTCATAACATTCATAACAGCTGTTTGTGTGTGTTTGTTTTTATGTTTTTCAATAAATAATAGGTTGACACGCAATTTGATTTTATTGCTTTAATTTACTGAGCTGATACTGTTAAAAAAACTAATTATGATCATTTAAAGATCGCATTGTTATTATATTTAAAAAAAAACATATGTATACACATATTACTTCTTTTACACTGCATAGAAGGAGTGCACATTCGAATAAAAACACAGTATCAAAAGGAATATGTGATTATATGCTTTACACTTCGATAATCAGTTTTTTTTTCTCGAAATTTGGAGGTAAACACAGCAGGTTCAATATTGTGTTTCGAAAACTATCTTTCAAAAAATATATTGTGGGTAATCGGACATGTTGAACACGAATTCAATTTTGAATATTAATCTCCGAACACGATAACGGATACAGCAAACATGGACAAATTCTGATTATGTTGTATTCAGAAGTCCGGTTACTGTATTTAACAGAACATATCAATCGTGATAAAATAATTAATATTACGAAGTACATTCCATTCTCAATTTAACCAGGATTCATACACGATGATGACATCTCCATCCATATTCCATTAGTATTATTTTAAGGTTAATAGGGGTGTTCTATGAGACCATTCATATCTCAAATTCATTTAAACCCAGATTCTTAATACATTATTTGCATTCTTTTCCGCGAAGGCTTAAGTTATATTTAAGGTAATATAATATTAAATCAATTAGCACGTTGTTTGTACAACCAGTTCTCTTTAGGAGAGGATACGTGTGCCGGCGTAAATGCGTCAAATTATATTAAGTTTACTTGTATTACAGAGATCGAGTACTCGCGCGTTGTGTTTGTTCAACTGTGTATCTGTTACAACTCACGTGTTTGCCATGTATTGATGAAATTAGTGTACACATAATTAGTGTAGGAAATAGCATGAATAAGTCGACTTTGATCTGCAAGAATTGTGGGTTATTAAGCATTAAATCGAAGAGGGTCGTGCTTTATGAAAAGTTGTATGCATTATTCAACTCAATATGAGGTGCACCTATACTCGGATTTAAACTAAATGCCCATATTCCTTTGACAGTTATTAGCCACGTGAACATGTTCTCATTACAATTGGCATACTACTAATAAAACATATTAAATTAGCATTAAACATAATCAATATTATAATCATCAACAGACATTTGATTAGAAACTAAAGTTTAATGTTAAATAAACGTTTTCAACTTGCATTTAATGATTACTCTTCCTTTAATCTGCTATTTGCCCACGCAAAACATAATCTTTCTGTGTACAATATTGAAGAAGATAATACAAATAACAGATTAAAAACATTTGAAAGATAAAAGTTGGTTCTTAAAAAGGAGAAAGAAGAAGAAAATTGGTTATTATGAACATAAGCTTTTATGTGGTTTTACTTCTATGCAAAGATGTTATTTTAGCCATATATAAAAAACAGATAAGAAGCTAACATTAAATCTCACGTGCAACGGTTTCTAAATACGATAACATTAACTTGAATGTATGGGGTCACGTTTCAGAGAATTTATGTAATGGGGCATTCATCAAATCTAGAGAGCCAAAACATTTTATAGAAACTGCATTAAGCAGGCGATTGCTAGATGAGAACTTGAATATATGGGCCGCGCTCTGTGCAAAAAAGGGGTTTTAATGCATGTGCGTAAAGTGTCGACCAAGATCAGCCTGTGCATGTCATATTGTATGGCGAAATGCACGATTAAGATTTTGCAAAATACTACAGCATTCGACTTTATTTGCAATATTTATTGAAATAAACGAAACATAACTAAAACAAGAATGAAAAATGTGGTTATGGATATTTCTGTATGTAATTGCATATTCTTAAATAAATATTAATTAAAGTGGAGAAAAGTGTTTAAAAAGCGTTCAATTGCATAATTAACTTTTTGCCGATGTAGGTGGAATCACAAGACATATATAGTGCTTTAACATATAGGTTTTCTTAAAATGTACACAAATATTTTTTGCGAGTGTATGTTAAAGAAAAAAGCTTAAACTTGCCAAAAGTCAGATGGAAAATCTAAGCTTACAAGAAAAAAATAAAAACATGCTACGAACTAATAGTATCTAAAATTCTAGTTGAACACAAATTGTCAAAGTAGTTTATTGTAAGAAATAAAATGGCTTTCTCTGAATATATCTTAGATATATTTGCCGGATATCACTTATTAAATTGATCGCTTTATTAATGACTTCCTTGTCCGGTGTATTGTATGTCCTGTCACAACTGCGTTCAGCTCTTTGTTTATAACATTCTTAAATCATCGCTTCGTTTCGCGGTTCCCTAATGAAATTAATATTTATTGCTGTACCTTTATGTTTATCTTTTCTTGAATCCCATACGATATTGCATGGTTTCAGTCAGCTACGTTTGCATCAACAGATCGTCGTTATGAACAAAAGATTTATATCCCAATGTGGGATGCTTTCACATATTGATGTTGTTGTTGTAATAATTTGCGTTCGATGAACGCATTTATTGTAACGTTTGATGTATCAAAGTATGTGATCAAAATGATCACTTTGACTCCATACTTAAAATGTCTGTTTAAACTTACGAAACGTAATAATCCATAACATTCATAAAACAATTGTTATGTTTTTCAATAAATAATAGGTAGACACGCATTTTTTTAAACATATAGATATGATTCTATTAAAAAACTCATTACGATCATTTAAATAGTACATTTTATTTTATTTAAAAACAATCATGTGCTGTTACGTATAGTTACTTTAATTCAAAACAGAATGAATGCAAATTATAAGAGAATACCAGAAGAGAATATCAGTATCAAAATGAATACGTGATTAAATGTTATGTACATGTACATCGATAATCTGTGCTTTCTTTATCGAAATTGGTAAGCTTAACTTAGGAGGTAAACACAGTATGCTTAATATTGCCTTTCGTAAATTATATTTGATAAACGATTGTGTGGGTAATTGTCGATGTCTAACACGAATTTAATTTAGAATATTTATCTCAAAACACGATAACTGATAAAAGCAACACGGAAAAATGCTTTTTTTTTCAGAAAATTATTTGACAGAACATATCCCTCGTGATCAAATAATTACAAAAGTACATTTCATTTCTAAATTTAAAAATGAGTTATACAACTCAATGTTCTATGAGACCATTCCGATCTCCTATTCGTTTAAACCCAGATTATTAACAACTTGTCTGCTGTCTTTTACGCGAGGGCTGCAGTTATATTTAAAGTAATATACTATACAATCAATTGTCGCCTTGTTTCTTCAACCGGCTCTCCTTAAGAGATGACTCGTGTTTTGGCGTCAATGCGTCAAATAATATTAAGTTTACCTGTTTAACAGAGATAGAGTACTCGCGCGTTGTGTTTGTTCAAACTAGAGCCACACATCATTATCTTTCTTTGTACAATAGTAAAAAAGATAATACAAATTACAGATCAAATACATTTTGAAGATATATATCGTTTTTAAAAAGAAGGTAAAACAAGAAAATTGAATTATTATGAACACAAACTTTTATATTGCTTGACTTCTGTGCAAAAATGTTATGAAATCAAATTAATGACGTAAGAAACTAACATTCCATTTCAGTAAGAACAATTAAATAAACTTGAATGTGTGGGGTCAGATATCAGGGACTTGATGTAATGGGGCACTCATCAAATCTAGAGAGTCAAAACGATGTAAAGAAGCTGAAATAAGCAGGCGATTGCTAGAGCAGAACTTGGATACATTAGCCTTGTTCTGGGCAAACTAGGCCTTATGTTTATGCGTAAAGTGTCTTCCAGATTAGCCTGTGCAGTACGTACAGACTATCAGGGGCGACACTTTTTAGTCTCCATGGGATGTTTCGTTTAAAGGAAGTCTCTTCTTTGCGAAAATCCAGCTTATAATAGGCGGAAAGCGTCGTCCCTAATAAGCCTGTGAAGACTACACAGGCTAATATTGAACTACACTTAACGCACATTCGTTAAGGCCAGTTTTATGAGAACGCGTCTCATGTTATCTACCCATATCGCCGCATGTTGCTTGTCAAATTTGACACCAAAGGTTGCCATATTGATCACGAAGGAGGATATTTAATGGCAATATATAAGACAGAATCACATTCAAAATCGACGCCTTTCCAATGTATGTCATGGGAATAGCTCTTTAGAAAGAAACTGTGGGAAACTCGGGATGACAAGATGCCGTGATAAAATCGCGTGGAACAAAAATATTTTGCTCGTTTTCTTATTTTGTGCATTTGTCATTTGTTTATTCACTCTAATTAAATCTGTATGTTAGCGTGCCGTTGCCTTGAATGCCTCAGAAAGTAGCTGTATTTGATCGCAGATGCTTTTAACTCCTACTAATTGGTGCGCAGCCTTATCAGGTAGTAGTACTACAGAAGTCTGCAATCGACAATATAAAATGAAAATGAATAAGCACGAACATCTATCTCAGTATTGTTGTTTCTCAATATAAAGCATGGTCGTTTGTGTTTTTATTGATATAAATTGTCTGATCGTATTTAAAGAATAGTATTATTCCACAAATCAAACAACCTTTTCAAATAAGTTTCAACCATATAAGTAAAATGAAGACGCATCTCGGCATATGTATAACGATATTTTTTAATTAAATAAACACGGAGCACATGCATAACTACCATACTGTATGACTATTTTAAGATATTTATTGCAACAATCAGATTAAATATGTGTGTATTACACATATTGTATAGAAAGGACTTTCACAGTCGCTGTCATCTTTCAAAACTGATATCACACACATATATATATAACAAGTACAGGTAGTCGGCAGAGGTTGACGTGTTTTTTAAGCTCTCACAAAAATGGGATTAAGTGGCTTTTAAACGCGAGTGCAAGAACTGAATTTTGGACAGAGGAAATGGAATATATATAGTGCTAATATGTGCTTTACGTTTTGGATACATATCAAATGGGAAGCGTGGTATTAAAAGTTACTTTTTTAAAACATATTTCTGATAAACATACTACACTTTGCAATTTAAGCACAATCAAGACATCAATTTCATGCAAAAATCGTGAGCTGTGTTAACCACCGATAAACTAATCCGATAATTGGACTTATCCAAGCTGGCTATATCACGAATATCACGAACCAGGTAGTACACACCAATTAAATAGATAAAATCGTCCCCGAACCTCGCAGTCGATTTAGATTACATGAGATTAGATGAGACCGTTAACATACACGTCATACACGTCATATGTCGAAACAGAGTAAAAAAACGAAAGGAGGACAGAAACGTACCAAAGACGACGCCTCTCCTAACTATACAAACGACCAGCCAGAAAAGTGCGTAATAATGTCGAACCAATCGCCGGAAGCATCAGCCACTGCACAGGTGACTGGTGTCGGGCCATCAACACAAGCTGTGTACGGAGGGCAATATTACCCACCACATCTACAATTCATGACGCCGCAGAACTATACTTACCCTGGCTATCAAATCACACCACAATGTCCGGTTACGCCACAAACGCCCACAGAAAATTAATTTCAAACACCTCAGTGGGCAAAATCTTTAATAGAAGACATTAAAAGCATAAAGCTATCAGTAGCAAAAATGGACGAAATTGAAATGTTTCTTAATAGATTGAACATGAAAGTAGAAGGGCTGGAACAAAATGTGAAATCCATCGAAGTTCGAACAAAAGAAATTGAATCGGCTTCTCAATTTGTGAACAATGAATTAGAAGACACTAAGCAGAAAATCAAATCCACCGACACAGAGATTCAAAACATAAATAAACATCACAAAGAACTCGAAGAAAAGATACAAAACATTAAATTGCAAGCAGATGAAAACGAGCAAAAAACGAACGACTTAGAAGCGAGAAGCATGAGAGAAAACCTCTTGTTTTATTGTTGCCCCGAAGTGTCCGATGAAAATTGTGAAGAGATTGTGAAATCCATCATTTCAGAAAAACTTCGAATAGATGAGAACATAATGCTGGACAGAGTTCACAGGCTTGGCAAACCCAATAACGGAAAATGCAGACCGATAGTGGCCAAATTCCACTACTACCAACAACGAGAATTGATACGGACGACGGCAATCACCAAAACAAATGACCTCAAAACCACCGGACTGGGCATCGGAATTCAGCAAACTAAAGCAGTGCTGCAGCAGAGGCGGGAAAAGAGCGGTTTATTCGACCGTGAAAAGAGCGCCGGTAAACAAGTAAAGTGGGCCGGTTCAAAACTTTTATCACGCGAAAATGGAAGCAGTCATTTCAAGGAGGTTACACACTAGGACAAGGAAGAGAAGTTAAATGTAATAGCGTGGAACGTGAATGGACTCGCCAGAAAAATAAATGATGTTGACTTTCAAGAATACCTTAAAAAGTATGATCTTATATTACTTTCTAAAACTTGGCTAAACAACAAGCAACCGATTACCACTGACATTAATGGGTATATTAGCTACCATGTTTACGGTAATAAACGCTCTGGTACAAACAAAGGTCGCTTTAGCGGAGGACTTTCAATTTATTATAAAAATGAATTATCAGATAATATATCCATTGTAGAAGCTAATCAATATGGAATAGTGTGGTTAAAATTGAAACAAGATCTGTTTTCTGTAGAGTCGGATATGTATCTGTGTCATACTTACATCCCACCTGTCAATTCGAAAGTTTTAATTGACCAAGATTTCGATTTTTTTGACGAAATTGAGAAAGGGGTTGAAAAATATGGGCAGCTAGGAAAAACATGCATAACGGGTGACCTCAATTCCCGAACAGGTAACTTATCAGATATACTAGAGCATGATAAGTACCTTGACTGTTCTGAGGAATTAGATACAGAAAATACAAATAAACATTTCCCAGTTATACGCAACAATCCGGAAAAGGTAATTGATAGTAACGGTAAAAGGCTAATTAATCTTTGCAGGGCTACTAATCATATTATCGTTAATGGTCGTCTCAACAAAGAGCAGGAAAATCAATTTACTTTCGCCTCAAATAGAGGCTTGAGTGTAACGGATTATCTTATTATAAATGCAAACGATGTTGATAATATAAACGAATTTCAAATACTCAATTGGCAAAGCTTTTCCGATCACGCAGGTGTTTACTTTTCTATAGATTGTAACACAAAAACTAGACATATTACAACCGGTGAATACAAAGAGGAAACTAAACTTGTTTTTAACTCAAGTTTTGTTGAACAATTTAAAGACTCTTTGAAAGAGAATATCAATTTGTTAAATGAAAACAAAGAAAACATTAATTGTGAAATAAAACATTTAACTAGCTATATTTATGACAAAGCAGTAACAATTTTTGGAAAAAAAGTAAATATAAACCACAACAAAAAAAATCAAAACAAGGCAGATTCCCAGAAATGGTTTGATTATAACTGCAACACAGCTTAAAAGAATTCAAACGCGCACGAAACATATCTAACAAATTAAAAACAGATGAAAACAAAACACACTTTGTTAATATGAGAACAAAGTACAACAAAATACGAAAAAAATCTAAAGCAAAATACAAACAAATCACAAGGTAAACAACTTGAAGATACAGAGAAATCAAATCCAAAACATTTCCGGAAATCATTAAAAAAAATGCTATAAACAATCACCAAACAAGCATAACAGTATAACGGTAGAAGACTTTTATAAGCACTTTAAAAACTTATTAAGGGAACAACCCAAACAAATAAATAAAAATGTTGCCACTACCGAAACTACAGATATTAATTTAGATAAAAGAATTCACATTGAATGAGCTCAAGACAGCTGTCTTCCATCAAAAAATAATAAGTCTTGTGGGCCTGATAATTTATCTGCAGAACTAATTAAATCATCGTTTAGTGTATTAGGACCACACCTCCTAGCAATATACAACAAACTTTTCAACAATGCCGAATACCCGGAAGACGGGGGCCTCGGATATATCGTCCCTATATTTAAGGGCGGGAAATCAAATGAAACAAAAAACTATAGGGGTATAACCTTAAATAATATCCTAGCAAAAATATACTCACAATTGCTACTCAACCGTTTAACAAACTGGACAAACAAACACCAAAAAATCATTAACTGTCAATTTGGTTATCAAAAGGGCAAAAGCACAACAGATTGCATATTTATACTAAACGCAATTATATCAAAAATAATAAACTCAGGCCAAAAATTATACACCATTTTTATCGACTATCAACAATGCTACGATAAAATCAATCACACACTACTTTGGCAAAAATTGATATCGGAAAATGTGAGTTCAAAAATGATAAACGCTCTAAGAGCGGTGTATAGTATCGTAAAATCAGCAATTAAATTCAATCATAACTTGTCCGACCCAATCCCGATACACCAAGGTGTGAAACAAGGCGATTCCAGTTCATCGCTGCTGTTCATGATGTTCGTTAATGACATGTAAGAGAACATAAATATAGATTTAGATGGTTTATTCACTATAGAAGAGTTGAAATTATTTCTTATTTTGTATGCTGATGACCAAATTTTATTCGCAACGTCACCAAACTCACTACAACACATGCTAACAGACATAGAAGCCTACTGTAATGCATCGAAATTAAAAATAAATACAGCTAAAACAAAAGTGTTAATTTTCGAAAAAGGAACACATTACACAAACATCGTTATCTTTCTGTATGGCGAAAAACTAGAAGTTGTTACTTCCTTTAAATATCTAGGGGTATACTTATTTAAGAACGGTAACTTTAACAGAACGCAAAAATGCATAGCAGACCATGCGTCAAAATCAATGCACCGACTTTTCTCAGTGTTCAACATGTATGAATTTAGCACAAAAAGCAAACTTAAACTCTTTGATATCTTAGTAGCATCAATTTTGAATTACTCGTCTGAAATATGGGGTACAACACAGGCAAAAGATATTGAAGCCGTACACACGAAATTTTTAAGAAAATTACTGTGTGTAAATAAATCAACCAACCTTAGCGCGTTATATGGGGAATTAGGAAGAATACCCTTTAATGAAATACGGAAAATAAACATCATTAAATACTGGTTCAAACTACTATCATCAAATGAGAGCAGCTTGATCAAAATCACATACAATATGCTAAAACATGATACGGATAACGGACATACATACAACAATCAAAACTGGGCATACCATGTAAAATCCATTCTCGACAGCATCGGTATGTCCGAATTATGGATAAACCAAAACATAACCGAATCTCAATTTATACAATGCAAACAACGAATATTAGACAATTATACTCAAACATGGCACGGCGAGATTAACAGCTCTACCCGTCTCTCTACGTACTGTTTATTCAAACATAGTTTATCTTTAGAAAGTTATTTGGACAAAATTAATGAACCAAAATATAAAATTGCCCTAAGCAGATTCCGTTTATCATCGCATAACCTAGAAATAGAAAGGGGGCGATACAATAATATTGAAAGAGAAAACCGTAAGTGCAAATTATGTAATATGAATACTGTAGAAACTGAGTATCATTTCTTACTAGTTTGCCCTATATATACGCACCTAAGAAGAAAATTTTTAAAGTCACAATACTGCAGATGGCCAACAATTTCAAAGTTTCAAAGACTGATGTCCAGTGAAAATAAAACTATACTTATTTGCCTAGCAAGGTTTATATACGAAGCTGCAAATTTACGACGCCTACTAGATACGTAATTAGTCTTTTAGAACGTAACATCCCTTTAACATTTTTACATCTTGTATTTCACGCACAACATATCTTAATTAAATTAATTAATAAATTCAATTTCTCCCTCCTTATAAATTTGAATAGCATCATAAACAATGCTTGTTTGTTTCTACTCCACTTGTTGTTTTTATTTTGCCTTTTGTTTTCTTTTAATAACACGTTTTCAACAATTATTCAATGTAAACCGTGATGGTTTACCATAATGGCAAAGCTATTAATTATTTAAGATATTGAATGATAAATGATTTTCAGTGAATGAATACTGTACTTCTTAACACCACATTGTTGTCAATGTTGAATACATTTTTACAACGAATATATAATTATTGTTAACCATTCAAACATATGTTAAATAAATATTTTTTGCACTAACACCATGTATTCAATTTAACATTTGATCTACATCTGCCACTACTTGTATATATAAAATTTCATGTTCATATGTGTAGGCTAAGAGCTTGTATAAGCTTTATTGCTGAAATAAATGTTGTTGTTGTTGTTTTTGTAATATAAGACAAGTATCGTAACGAAAGAAAACCTTAAATAGTTTTAAAGCAGAGAAACACATGTGATTTTCTTAAAGGGACTGTAAACCACGAATGACGAAAAATAAAAGTTCTAAAATACCGCATTTTTTACAATTATTACTTTATATTGATTAAAATATCACGACTGGTATATTACATTACTTGAAGTTCATATGTTCAGTATATTCGGTAAATTTGTTCGCGATTTGAAATCGAAAGTACATCGCGAAAATAGGTAACATAACGATATACACACTATAAATAACGCAAGAAGATTGATCATTTTATATATATAATATATACAATTCACTACGCATGCACAATTTGCATTCCTGGGTTTACCACGTGACGATGATGATCAATCTACTTGCGTTATTTATAGTGAACTGGTAGTTTCCTGGTATGCATACCCAGCACAAATAAATAAATAAAAAATTAAGTAAAAATATAAAATAAACTTTTTTTCAAGTAATATTATATGCCAGTCGTGATATTTTAATCAATATAAACTAATAATTGTAAAAAATACGGTATTTTAGAACTTTTCTTTTTTCGTAATTCGTGTTTTACAGTCCCTTTAATAAACAACCCATATGGTATCGACGAAAAAGTTAATTAAAGATCATTTTTTCCATTTATTTCTATGGAAACGATATTTTTTATGCTGTGTGTTGGTTTTAAAATACAGAAACTGACATTCCAAAAGTTACGCAATGTCAATTACATCAGTAGCTCCAGACTGCATTGTATATACATAGTATTCATTATTTTTGCCATGGAAGGATAGAATGGAATAATATTATATACACTAATAATTTGAACAGTTTTTTTTTACACCAGTTTTGGTTCGATAATGAAATGAAGTGCATCAAACAGTACGAATCGACATTTAATTTTCGACTTTTTCAAAAACCTGCAAACTATAACTAGCATTTGCATTTAAAACGCACTTTTCCATTGAATGTAAAATCTAGTAAAAGTCTCGCATAGACCAAATACTTAATACATGCATTGTCGAGTCGCACATCTTGCAATGAATTTCATTTACAATTGATCTTTGATATCGAAACTAATAAGTGAGCAAATTATACATTGCAAGTAAGCTATCTAATTCAAGATCATAACACATTTTGCAATTGTTGAAATGAATTCATAGAAATTATTATCCTGTGCGTTTGCAAATTAATTTGGAAGCTATATTATTTCAGATCATCACACATTTTGCAATTAGTGAAATGAATTGCGGGGAAATTATTACAGTGTGCATTATCAAAGAAACCAAGAGAAATTGTTGTTTTAAATTTTCGTTAAGTCAATAATTAAAAACAACGCGTCCGAACGTAGACGTACGATATGAATGACAATTTATTTAACAGTTCGGGAACACATCGAATAATCCATTGATCGAATATCTAATATTGTGGTATAAATAAATTTCATTTAGAGTTAAACTTTATAAATTTAAAGTTTTTTTAAGTGATTATATTTTCATTGAACAGCATGCAGGCATATTACATCACGTTATTGCATCAAACTTTATTTTTTATATTACTGGTAATGTAAATCACTGATTTGACAGTGTGTTGGTAGAGTAAGTTCATTTTTTTTAAATAATCCAATGCTAGTGTGAAGTTCTTACAATGTTCTTTGGATTGCAACTTACATATTGTTACAACGCCTTTTCATAAACAAAACACTGTGGCTTCAATTTAAACGATAAAGTGTAATATAGTCATTTTCATAAACGCATATCTATTCAATCGGACCTAGAATGAGGCAGAAGTTTCTCTCAAAATGTATCATTATTATATAACTATGTGATACTTTGCTCCTAAATGTTTCCCTGTGCAGTGCTTGTCATATGGAATCTGATATTATTCAAGACATTAACGATTCAGTAACGACTTGGGAAATTCGTATTTTTTCAATGAAGCCGTTACCTTTTGCTCTGTTAGCTGATCTATTATATCAATAGTACACAGACTCAAAACTTGATTTGGCCCTTAATAATTGACCATGATACATGGAAGTCACTTCGACCTATCGTGATGAGATTGTATTTTCTACGAAAATAATGCTTAAAGGTCAAGAATTGTATTTCCTAATTGTCTGTATTAGGTAGATTCATCACTTTGTCAAAACCTGATAGAATATACAGAGTGTTGTATATGTTATTGGAAATAGACGTCATTTTGTAATCATTGAACATGCTCATACAAATTTGAACTGCTTAAGCTTAATATAATTATGGGTCTGAACAGCCAGCAAACGTAGTTTGGAGGGAAAAAATAACTAGAATACTCGTTTCCACGGCAAACTATATACGAGTGTGTTTGCACTAAACCGACTGACCCCAATTTTGTGTTCTGACCCAATACTTTTAAGATATTGCAGGTGAAGTTGTGTTTTATGCATGTTATCGATTGCAATAAAGTTACTATTAAGTATTCACAAAATATTGCTGCATTCGACCATATTTGCTATAATTATTGACATATACGAAAATGACTAAACAATTATTTAAAATATAATAACGAATGATTTCTTCATGTGATAGTATATTTTTATTAAAGTGGGTAATAGTTAAAAAAAAAGGTTAAAAACAGTGTAACCGACCTAATTACCTTTTTTGCCGATGTTTGTGGAAACACATAAAATAAAGTGCTTACAAATATTGGTTTTCTTAAAATTTACACAAACCTTCTTTTCAATTGTGTGTTCTAGAAAAACGTTCACACCTGCCAAATGTCAGATGAAATATCTAAGCTAACAAGAAAAAAAAACATGTGTGGAACTATTGTCATCTTAAATTTCAGTAGTGTACTAATTGGAAGAAATAATGTTGCTATCTCTAAATATATCTCTGATATATGTGCCGGATATCACTTATGTCGATCGATTTATTAATGTCTGTCTTTCTCGTAGTATGTATTGCATGTCATGTCACAACTACGTTCAGATCTTTGTTTATACCATTCTTAAATCATTTCTCCGTTCCGCGTTTTCATAATGGAATTAATATTTATTGATGTTCCTTTATGTATATCTTTTCTTGAATCACATACGACATTGCATGTTTTCAGTCAGCTACGTTTGCATGGACAGATCGTCGTTCTGAATAAAATATGTAAATCCCCATGTAGTACGCTTTCACACAATGATGTTGCAGTTTAAATACATTCCGTAAGAAGAACGCATTTATTATATCGTTTGATGAATAAACTATGTGATCAAAATTAATAAGTTGACACCAAACTCAAATGTCTGTTTTAAAATACGAAACAGTAAATATCTACAATATTCATAGCAACTGTTTTGTATGTTTATGTCCTCTTTTTTGTACAGATATGGTTCGACTAAACAACAAACTATGATCATTTAAATTAAATTGTTATTATATTTAAAAAAAAAAAATCTGAAACATAGATCTACTTTTAATCAGAATAGAAGAAATTAAAATTATAAGACCATATTAATATCAAAATGAGTAGGTGTTTAAATGTTATGTACTTCGATAATCTGTGATTTTTGTGTCGAGATTGGTAAGCCAATCTTTGGAGGTAAAACAGTATGCTTAATATTGTGTTTCGTAAATTATGTTTCATAAACGATATTGTGGGTTATTGGAGATGTTAAACACGAATTCAATCTCGGATATTAATCTCCAAATAATATAACGGGTAAAGAGAACATGGACACAATATGATTATGTATTATTAAGAAATCCGGTTACTGTATTGAACAGAACATATCAATCGTGATCAAATATATAGTATTACAAAGTACATTTCATTCATGAATTTAACCAGGATTTCTAAAACACGAGGATGACATCTCCGTCCTTAATCCATAAGTAGTTTTTTAAGGTTAATATGGGTGTTGTATGAGACCATCCCCATCTCCAATCCGTTTACACCGATTTTCTTAACAACTTATATGCATTATTTTTCGCGCGGGCTCAAGTTATAGATTAGGTAATATAACAGAAAATCAATTGCCGCCTTGTTTGTACAACCAGTTCTCCTCGAGAGATGATACGTGTTTCTCCGCAAATGCGTCAAATTATATTAAGTTAACTTGTGTTACAGAGATCGAGTTCTGACGCGTTGTGTTTGTTCAACTGTGTATCTGTTACCACTCACGTGTTTTCCATCGAATGATAAAATTAGTGTAAACATCATAAGTGTAGTTAATCGCCTATATGAGTCGACTTCGATCTGCAAGCAATGTGGTTTATTAAGCATTAACTCTCTGAAGTGTCGTGTTTTCAAACAAAAAAGTTGTATGCATTATTCAACTCAATTTGAGATGCACCTTTAATCGGCTGGAACATACCTGCCCATATTACTTTAATCATCCACGTCAAAACTTTTAAATTACAATTGGCATACTTCTATTAAAACATTTTTAATACCCATTAACCAAAATCACTATTATAAGCATCAGCATACACTGGATCAGGAATTAATGTTTAATGTAACAAAATACGTTTAAACTTGCGTTAATTATTACTCGGCCTTTAATCTGCTATACACCAAATGAAATCATTATCTTTCTTTGTACAGTATTCAAGAAGATAATACCAATAACAGACCAAATACATCTCGATTATTTATATTATTTCTTAAAAAGAACATGAAAGAAAAAAAAATGAATTATTATGAACATGGTTTTTATATTGTCTAATTTATATGCATAGATTTATTTAAGCAATATACACACGTAAGAAGCTAATATTCAATTTCAATTGAAACAGTTACTTAACTTGAATGTCTTTGCGCACATGCATTAAGACCAGTTTTTCCAGAACGCTGCTCATATTATCTACCCATATCGCCGCACGTTGCTTGTCAAATTCGACACCAAAGGTCACCAAATTGATCGCGAAGGAGGATACTTAATGGTAATGTATAAGACAGAATCACATTCAAAATCGATTCCATTCCCCAGCGTTTCCTGTGAATATCTCTTAAGAAAGGAACTGTTGAATACTCGGACTGACAAACGATTTTTTTCCGTTTTCTTATTGTTTGCATTTGTCATTTGTTTATGCACTCTCATTAAATCTGTCCGTTAGCGTGCCGTTGTTTTGATTGTCTCATAAAGTAGCTTCATTTGATCGCAGTCGCTTTGGACTCCCACTAATTGGTGTGCAGCGTAAGCAGTTAATGAAACATAAGTCTGCAATCGACCATATTATATCAAAATTAAAAAAAAACACGAACATTTATCTCATTATTCTTTTTTCTCAGTATGAATAATAGTCGTTTTTGTGTTTATTGATGTCAATGGCATATATATTTTTAATTTAAAGGATATTATCATTCCACAAATCTTACACACTTTTAAATACAATATATGTTCTTTAAGTATCAACCATAAAATTACGGAAAATATTGTATAACGATGTCTTTAAATTAAATTCACACGGGGCACACGCATCACGACCATTCTATAGACCATTTTTAGATGTGTATAACACATATTGTATAGAAAGACTTTGACAGTCGCCGTCATCTTTCAAATCGGTTATCACATATATATTACAAGTATCGTGAAGGAAGAACAACTTAAATAGTTAAAACGGGAACAAAAGCATGTGCTTTTTCTTAATAAACAAGCCACATATCATCGACACAATAGTTTATAAACAAGAAATTGGTATCATGTCTTTCTATGGAAACGATCATTTGATGCTGTGTGGTGGTTTTGAAATACAAAAACGGGCATTCAAACGGTGATTTTAGCATCATCAGCTTTAAGATGCATTTTTGTATATTTGGTTTTTATTATTCTTGAAAGGAAATAATGAATTATTATAATATAAAATCATATTTCGATCCAGTTTTTTTTAAACACAAGTAATTTTGCCCGATAATGGAAATTCAGTGTATTAAACAGTATACGTCAATTGTTTCTCTTTTTTATAATTTGTATAACATGTGTACAATAGCAATGTTATTATTTACTAACCGACAAGCTAGTTAAAAATGAAATGATGTATATGTGCACATACTTTTTTTGTATACAATGAATTCCTGTGTCATGCTTTTTACAATGTCTATCTATCCATACTAAACATAATGTGTTTGTGTGTCTCTCTGAAAATATTTACTCATATTTGTACGACTAATACATACTATTTTGTACAGTTCGGAGCAAGATGACCTACACCTGCAAAAAAGTATATTCCCCCTCCCCCNAAATATAAAAAAAACAATACACTTCGAATTTTTCACAAACCCACACAATATAACTTTATCATTATCATTTGCATTTTACACGCGACCCTCAATTGAATGTAAAATCTAGTAAAAAACGCGCTTAGACCGAATACTTAATACATGCATTGTTGATTCGCACATCTTGCAATGCCATTTTTATTGCAAGAAAGAACACGTATTTGTAATACGAAATACTAAATAAGAAATTAAATACATGACGGCAAAAGACGCTAAGTTATATTTTGTTCAGTGACATTTCTCCGCTCTAGACGACATGATAGTATTTCACTTGGCAGCGAATCAAGCTGGAATGGCCCACCATAAACATCATGTATGCTTTATCACGACATTAGCAACACCTTGGACTGAGAGCAACATAACACCCACAACACAGACACATCGGTCGATAAAGTCTCCGACGTTAAATACATATTAATCAGCGACGGCAAAAGTATTCGCCGAATATGTTAAGTTACACAGTATATGTCATAGTTAAGTTAATTGCTGCATATTCATTTGTTGTATTACATTTTACATACCATATATGTTGGGATTTGTATTGCTCGTCATGTGCATTTGGTTATAGCGTAATGTTAAAAACGGAAGCATGTGTCTTTGTTTAATACATCTGAGTATCATAGGAGATGCGGGATAAACGGCTTACAAATATAAAATAAGGAAAATGATTAAAGGATAACACCACAATGTGGGCTGGCGCATTGGTTCATTTGGAGATATATTGTATTGGAAGTTGGTACATACATGTAGTATGATACATACACCCATCCGTATCAAACAACTGAATCAAAATGTTGTTTTGTTTAACCCGTTCCCCCTTTCAATATTAAACATTAGATAAACTTGTTTTAACTCTTAACACTTGTTTTCACATGTCAGGTGTTTCAAAACCCTAATGTTATCATGCGCATTTACATAAATCATTTTGTTGACTGCAAGCAAACCCTCAACATAAACATACACATTCAACACACTGTCAGACAAGCAGTTACACAGCTGTCATATGTATGTTATTTCATTTTTTAATGCAAAATCAGATACTATTAGATGGGTTAATATCTACAGGTCCTAAATCTCGCTCTTGAAATCTTAATTGATTTGACCTGATTTTTCTTATTAAATAATAATCGATATTTTTTTCGTTTTTATTCTAAAATAAAGACTTGTACACTTATTTGTTTTAAATTTTCAAAACAAATACTTCGCGTTCAAACATTTTTATTTTATGAATTGGGTTGGACCCTGAACACATTTCTTTGTAATATGTTTAAGTTTATTCAATATACAATAGACAAACAGAACATGAGTATACATGTTCAAAACAAAGTAACATATATAAAAGCATGAAATGTGATCAGTATTTGATTTCAAAGTTTTTAAATTAACCATCAATACATGAAAATGTATAGGATAATTGGATTACAGCATTTAGAATGTATTTAACAATGTTATAATGATAATATAAAAAAAACAACGAAGAAAAATCTTCAGGATAGCGAGAAGTAAAGTTTGATAAATGAATTATACACAATTAATAATAATAATATTTATACACGTTTCTTTGATTTAATGCTTTATGTACAAACATGACTAAAGTTATGGTTGAACTTGTATTATCAGATTGCATTAATTAATTTTTTTATCAGGTTTGGTTCGGTCTTTTCCAGCTATATTTTTTATATACAATTTTCTAATATCATTATAGTATAACTGAATAGGGACGTTAACATTTGTATTTACTCAAGCTTAATTAAAAACTGTAGTTTACTTTTCGTAACACAAATGATACGATATGCAATATTGCATGTCGTGTAAACGCAATAATTTCGTTTGCTGTTATGAACAACGCGAGATTTTTGTTCCGAAAACAAACTTAACAGAACGATCATTAAAATGATCGTAAGCTTTCTTTTGCATTGGTTTCGAGTAGTCGTCTTTTGTGCTTATGAAATTGTCATTCGAGTGACATTAGCACACACAAAAACGACAAATATATAGGAGATGATATAGCAATTATTGAAATATTAAAAAATACTTTGTAGTAAAACAACCAATGACAAAAATATAACAAATTGCATGAATCCCGTTTTCATCACTAACATAACCCGTTTATCCCATACTTTCATTGCATGTTTAACAATGCGTCATAACTTCCATTTCGTAAGTATTTATCACGTCATGTGTAATGTAAAATCACTTATAAATCGTAATAAATTAGTGAAAAATACACAATAACTTTTTTCTTGCGGAATAAATATGTCTTCAAATTTACCGAGAAAAATGGTACATGAATTTGAAAAATGCTGGGCGACTTAGCGAAATGAATTAGGTTGTAATGTTTGCATTCTCAAAAAATAAAACAAATCCGGATTGCAAAGGACAGATACAGATACTTTTAATTCATTTGGAAAGCTACTACAATTGGTCTATGACACGTTTTTTTATGTTCCGGATGTACTATGTTGCAATCTCGATATAGCAGGTGATACAACAACAATTTGTTTCTGAAAAGTATAGCCTGTTGTACTTGCAAATAAATGCTTACCATTGCTAACAAATAACACTCTATGAATTGTTAATGACATGACACCCTGGTCTTCTTCTATTAACACATTCATGTGCAGATTGAAAGCGGTTAATTGAGACATGTATACTGTTATTTATCTTTGGCTGTTGAATTACACGTCGGTGTAACTTGGCAAGAAAGTGTGAGGTAAGGTAGGCAGATATAATTTGAACTGATGCATTACGAGTGTTGCCAGATAGTAACATTAAAGATTTGCGGATGCTACATACACTTGTTGATGCCACGAAAAGTAGTTATATTATGCGAAACATACTATATATAGTGCAATAACTAATTATATCATCTACTAGTAGTTAACATAAGGCGCAACTCGGTTTTAGCAAACACACACCAGTGGCCATATGTAGTAATTTGATTACATGGGCGATACCTGTTCGATCCAAAATAAAAAATATAATCTAATTATTATACACAAGTAAGCAATCCTCGTATAAATAAAAATATAAAACTATATTAAATAACACTACTATTAATTGTAAATGAAAGTTGTACTTTATAAATAATACATGTTATTTAAATATTTTTTAGTTTTTTTATATATACAATACAATAATATTAATACGTTTTGAAAAAAAAAACTCAGCGTGTAAGGGGCATTTTCTTTCAATATTTGGAAATTTAGAGGTTTTCCCATACACAATATACTCGTTATAAAGTGTATGTTGTAATGGAAATTAATTGAAATTAGAACTCACTGTTTATTTTGTCACATGGCGGTATAAAACGTTTATTTTATGAGTTTAAGTATTATCGTCAAGCAATTAGTCGCTGACATAGAAATGTTAAGCGTTTCATGACATGTGGAGACTGTCCGACGACGTGTTCCGAGTAATTCGTGTTTAGAACAAAAGTTGTTACAATATTTTCTGGTTAAACATTATATGGCACTGCTTACCATTGCTAACAAATAACACTCTATGAATTGTTAATGACATGGAACCTTGGTCTACTTCTATAAACACATTCATGTGCAGATTGAAAGCGATTAATTGAGACATGTAACCTGTTATTTATCTTTGGTTGTTGAATTATACGTGGGTGTAACTTGGCAAGAAAGTGTGAGGTAAAGTAGGCAGATATAATTTTAACTGATGCATTAAGAGTGTAACCAGATAGTAACGTTAACGATTTGCGGATGTTACATACACTTATTGATGCCACGAAAAGTAGTTATATTATGCGAAGCATAATATATATAGTGCAATAACTAATTATATCATCTACTAGTAGTGAATATAAGGCGCAACTCGGTTTTAGCAAATACACGTCAATGGCCATATGTAGTAATTTGATTTCATAGGCGATACTTGTTCGATCCAAAAAAGAATATAATCTAATTAATATACACAAGTTATCAATCCCCGTATAAATAAAAAAATAAAACTTTATTAAATAACACTACTATTAGTTGTAAATGAAAGTTGTACTTAATACTGTAAATTAAAAAAGGTTAATTAAATATATATATTTTTTTATATATATACAATACAATAATATTAATACGTTTTGAAAAAAAACTCAGCGGGTAAGCGTCATTTTCTTTCAATATTTGGAAATTCAGAGGTTTTCCCATACACAATTTACTCGTTATATATTGTATGTTGTATTGGAAATTAATTGAAATTAGGACTCACTGTTTATTTTGTCACATGGCGGTATAAAACGTATTTCTATGATTTTAAGTATTATCGTAAAGCAATTGTTCGCTGACATAGGAATGTTAAGGTTTTCCTGACACGTGGAAACTGTCCGACGACGTGTTCCGAGTAATTCGTGTTAAGAACAAAAGTTGTTACAATATTTTCTGGTTAAACATTATATGAAACTGGATAGCGTATTCATCATAAATTAAATAATACAAATTGAAATAAATCGCATTTTCTTATGCATTTGTTTTATAATCTATGCAAAACATTGTCGTATGCGTATTTTTACGGGTCATTTATGCATCAACTAGGCTAGAAATACCCAGCATGACAACTTCAGCTAAAATGAGACTACGTATCTAATAAATAATCGTACACTCTAGCTTCGGTTTAAAGGAAATGCGTTTTTGTCACTGGCGTCATCAAATTTGTCTTCAGAAGTCGTTGTTGAGTTTTACAAGCACAATTTTAAAATATTGAACATCAATGACTATTCTGTGATCGTTTAGAAGAAATCTCATTAGTGAGTGCACAAAGTGCTGCAGTTTCATGTAGGCAATATATGTGAAACAAGATCAACGTTAATTTGTTGTGAATATGTGTTGTCTTATGCCCAATACAAAAATCAAAAGAGGATGTTACTTTAAATTGCATTTAATTCTATAAAAAAATACAACGTAAAAATCGATGTGTTATAATCATTGCTTGAACAAACACACCACACGAATGATAATGTGATTAAAACGACGTGAGCGCATTGAATTACTTGATCAAATGAATAACGTACTGCTGCTTGATTGGTCATTGTCAGCTCGGGTACTACTTTAAAGTACCACGTGTACTCAAACGTTTACTACAATGTACCCCGGGTACGGAAAATATACTTAAACGTACCCGGGAATACTAACGCTAATTTGGTCGTTGTCTGCTCATTTTTTCAAATTAATTATGACCATATTAATGTCAATATTCTGAAAAAGGGCTTCTATATTATCGAAACTAATACCAAACAAAGCATGTTGATGTTAACATTGAATTATGTTTCGTAATGTTTAATGGAATCGGATTTTTTGCGTGAATAAAACTCGGGTACAGTTTCATATTGGCCGGGTACGTTTAAGTATATTTTCCGTACCCGAGGTACATTGTAGTGTACTTTACAGTACCCGGGGAACTTTTAAGTAGTATCTGAGCCGACAATGACCAATCGAGTCGTACTGATCGAACATCTAATCTTACAGTGGTCTTTTATTAAGACAACATTTATGTTAAGCGCGTACTTATAAATACAATTGCATTATCAGCCATGTATGTATGTATTACAACTGTTCTCTTGCAATGTGGTAAAATCCCGTAACATGAAAATATAAACTTAGAAATGAACTAGTTGACGAAATATCATCAATATTAAGAGCATACTTTACGGATTAAAACGAAACATGTTCACACATTTGAATACAATAAAAGCTTTATATACAGAAGCGTCAATTAAGTCTAAAATAATATGTGAGCAAGTAGTGAATAAGCATAATGCGTCAACGCCACTTGGATAACATTGTGACCACACATCAAAATATGAAACCATATTATAGTTTGCATAAACGTGAACAATGTTCTGGTTCAACGTCATATGCTACTGGATATCGTATTCGTGTAATGATACAACTTAAAAATGTCGTATTTGCTTATTCAGCTGTTCTATAGGTTATTCCAAAAATACGTTGTATGCGTTCAATTAAGCCATACATCGTGACATTAACGACGCCCGTTAGAATTCGCCGGCTACAAGTTAATGGGAGTTATCAAATGCTTCTGGAATAATCAGGCTCAGGCAAAGCTGCATATAAAACACGTGAATCAATAAAATTATGTGTATTACATTGTAATATCCTTATTTTAATTAATAGTTATGCACAAAATTAATAATCGTATACTGTTAATTTATTTGTTACACATACTGAAATTAAAAATTAGAGAAATAATGTACGAGAAATATAAAAATGAGAACTTTTGGTAAATATTTTAACCAATAGTTCGACTATTGGGCGATGTTTACGTAGTGTAGCATATTTGCATGCGCCTGTGCCCCCACCTTGCGAACAAACCGCTTTAAAGTATCAAACTCACGAAATTTTATATGAATAAATCGAACTTAAACAAAATTCCAGAAGAATTTAAGTAAACGAAAATGAAATTTTTAACCATTATTTGACTTTGATTAAGGTCCAGTTGATACGTTTGTGCAATTAGATTATTTGAATCTCCAATTCTTTTCTACCCAGATTCTTAACAAATTGGTTTTATTCTTTAATTTGCGAAGTCTCACATAATGGTTTAGTTAATAGAATATAAGATCACTTGTGGCCTTGTTTATACATTTTCTCCTTAGGGTTTAGGGCTATTGACTAAGGTGCCAATGCGCAAATGTATATACAGTTTAATTGTATTATTGGGATAGAGCATTCGCGCGTTGTGTTTGCTCAACCGTGTATCTGTTACCTCTCACATGTTCGCTATTGACTGATGTAATTAGTGTAAACATGATTAGTGTAGGTAATCCCCTGCTTGAGTCGACTTCAATATGCAAGCAATACGGTTTATTATAAGCATTAAATCGATGAACCAGATTCCCATATTTTGTAATACATTATCCACCTAAAAAATTTGATGCGCATCCGAAGTCTGCTGGACAAGAAATGTGCCTATTACTGTTTAACATTTAGTAAATACGTTAAAGTTTCAAATAACGATACGCACACTTGTAATAAAACATATTTTAAAACGAGGGGATTACATGATTATTAACAACGAACTTAAATATCGTCTTTTTTTTCCATGCAAAGATTTCATTTAAGAAAATTGATAACGATATATCATAACATTCATTGGAATAGTTATCCACGATACTGTAAGCTCGAATACCACGGGTCAGGTATCAGGAACTTGAAGTTATGTGACAGGCCTCAACTCTAGAGGAGACAGAACATTTTATAGAATATGCATTAGCCAGTCGATTGCTAGATTAGAAATTGAATATATTACCTAAAAAATATCGCCGCATGTTTCTTGTCAAATTCGACACCAAGAGGTCGTCGAATTGATAGCGAAAGAAGGATATTTTATGGAAATGTATGAGACAGAATCCCATACAAAATCAATGCCTTTCCGTTGCGTTTCCAGAGCATAGCTTTTAAGAAAGGAACTATGGAAAACCCGGGATGATATTATGCCGTGATAAATTCGCATGAAAAAACAAAAACAATGTTTCTCGTTTTCATATGTCCTTTGTTTTGTGTACTCTTATTAAATCCTTTTAGCGTTCCCGAGTAAAGGGTGCCACAGAAAGTAGCTTTATCCGATAATAATTGCTTCGAATTCGCCCTAATTGATATGAAACGTAGTCATTAAAAAAACACAAGACTGCACCACTAAATCAATGATCCCAAGGGATATATCATTTTTTCTTGTTAAGCTTCTTTTATTTGAGTTGTTTATGCTTTTTTTCAAACAATTTAGAGAAAACGCATATTTATTTAAACATCGAATGGGTGTGCGTCTCACAGAAACTATCACTACAACTCGTGCTAAATATGAACGATTGTTTCTCTCAATATGCCATGTCATTGTATTAGTCATGGTCGGTCTTTTATTTATTTAATGTACAGTCGTGACACATTTGTTTGAAGAATGCGATTTCAACGCATATCAAGAACATTTAGCAACTGATGCTGAAACAAAAAAGTTAAGGAAATTTCGCTTAAGGATTATATATTTAAATTGATTTAACTAGAGAACAAAGATAAACAACAATTGCACATCTATATGCTTCTTTGTATTGCAAAAGTCAGACTAGACAATTGTATTATGTGTTCAAAAAATACCTTACAAAAACGGATAAGGCCGTGGTAACCAGCTATCTAATGTGCCACCACTTAGTTTCAATTATACCACTAAATGGTCGGATTTTGTAAAAGACTTAAAAATGGGGAGAATAAATCGGTTATCGTTTGTGGCCCTTAAATAACATCAAGCATGTAACACTATTTGGTAAACTGGTGAGAATTAAAAGAACGCTGCCAAAAACTTAGCTCTAATTAAATCGTGGTCAAAGCGATTCATCAATATTTTCGATAATGTTTCCCTTCATCTTTCTTTGTAAATCAATATGATCCACGAATGTTTTAAGTGCTTCTTTCACAGCTGTATTGTCTATCATATTTGTTCAAGAATGTAAACTATAAATATGTCGACATGATCAAAAGACGTAAAACGTCATTTCTAATAATTCGCATATCAAATACGGTCAAGCCAAGTGCTTTGCAATGAAATGACGGTTGTTACCTTACAGTATAAAATACGCATGAATGCAGGGGACGAATGAATGTATTTCTGACATATTTAATCGCATTAGCTACAACACATATCACTAAGGATATATTGGCCGATTATATGTTGTCTTTCAGTACTCTTATTCAGGCCTTCATTGATGTCCATCCATTAAACAAATGCTTGAACATTATGGTATTCGTATAGGAACTGCTTACTTACAAAACTTTGAGGCACAAAGCAAACACTTGATTGAAAGTTCCAAAAGCAATGTTTTTGCAAAATATGAATTCCAATTTACAACCAACTATATACGAAACAGACAATAACCGCGCCGTGCATAGTATGATTTCAAATTCTGAACACGATATACTGTATAATTTATGTCACACAATATGCTATCAAATAACAAACAACATGTATGTTTGCGATAATAATAGTTGTGTGCAATTTTCCCTAGATTATTAATCAATTTCTAAACAGAGTTTGTTTCTCTGTTAAACGAAACGCGGTTGCTGTTAAACTGTGTGTATGTCAATGCAAAAACAAAAAAACTCAATTTTATATTTTAAAAATATTGCACACGATTCAGAAATTCATCTTCTCTCTTTGTTTTAAGTACGTGCATTGTTGATTAACGTATTTATTGTCAAGCACTCCAAAATCAACGGGAGTGTGTACTCGATTCGGGTTGTACAACCCCAAATAATACATGTCAAAGATATAAGGATGTTGGCCTTTGTTGTTGTCAAACGTAGAACAAAACTCTGTCTTTAATTGTCTACGTATTATGAAAAAATAAAATAATCCGTACAAACACGTTACTTGTGTTTATATTATTTTTTAATACATAACATACTTTGGTCATTACCTAACTTGCGAGTATCAATATAAACACAAACATAGGAAGTCAGGGTAACCACATATCTGACAAAACCTATATTTCTGATTTGTTCATTTGTAATTATAATGTAGCTTAAAATCTATGTATTTCTCTTTTCTTTTACGTCCCACCTTTAAAAGGGGGATATAGATTTGCTTTTTTCCGCCCTTCCTTCTGTCCGTCGGATTTATGTTTCCTAGTTAACTAACAAAGTGTAATTGATGGAGTAATGAAACTTGTAAACATATTTACCAGCACGGCAACTTGCCCACCTCTACATTTGAGTTTAATCGCACATAACTCAAAACAGGTTGCGTCCAAAAGGATAAAACATTACCATATGAACCACCAAGTAAACTTGAACACGTGCGTATGTTGTTAAATATGTATACAATAGGGGGAGTTTTCAGACAAATGCACCCATGACATGGGCGTAATGTTGCTTCTGTCGTAATCATGCATAAGTGTTGTTTATGGCGGAGGGGCCATTACCGCTGGATTAGAAACAAATGAAATTGTATCGTGTCCTATAACAAAGAGATGTTTCTCTAAACAAAACAGTGTGTCAAATATTCATGCATTTTTATTATACAACAAAAGAGGGCATTTCTTTCCATAAAATGGTAATGTCCTTTTTAGTATGTCTTTCTGCATACATGTATACAATAAAATCATATTGCGATTCTTATGATTTTTTGTATACGTTACTTTTACTATAAATTGCAATAAGACATCCAGCTGATAGCATTCACAACCATTTGAGAATATCAAAAATAAAGTGTTTCCTTTAAGTTTTTTATTGTCCCCTATCGGTTTCACCGCAGGGGACTTATGGTTTGCGCTCTGTTCGTCAGTCCGTCATTCTGTCAGTCTGTCTGTCTGTCACACTTTTCTGGATCCTGCGATAACTTTAAAAGTTCTTCATATTTTTTCATAAAACTTGAAACTTGGACAGATGCCAATATGGAGATTATGCAGGCCATTTCATTTTGTTCCTACGTCAAGAATTCTGGTTGCTATGGCAACAAATACTAAAATAAATAATCTGAAAATGGTGGAGCCGGTAGGGGACATCATTGCTTGGTAATAGCTTGTTTTATTGATTTCTATTTCACACTTAAATAAAGATGCTACATATTCATATAGATTGCAAATAAATCAATACTATAATTAATTGAAATTTTAAAACTAAAACAAGTTATGTCACTGTTAGTACCGAATTCATACACAATATTGCTTTGACCCAAAATGTTATCTTTACCTTCCTTAATTACCCATAGAGTAATCGTCATAATTCAATTAAATAGCATATATATANTATATACGCATTCATTACTTAGGGAGTTAGGTTCCGCAAAATATATTGACTTAAGATCAGTAGCTCTGTCAATCCTGAAGTTAGCGTTATGTACCTTGTAATCTACACTTACACTCAAAACCCTCAATCATAATATGAGTTTATTAAACTCACTTGAATACTTCCAAAGATATACTCCGTGTAAGAAGCACGATAGACTGACGGACGGAAGGATAAACAATTCGATGACGATATAACTCCCATCTGGGGCATTATAATATACGTGCGATCTCGTACACGCTAATCTACTTCAAAGCTTGTTTCCTTGTAAATTTAGCTTCACTCGCAGTATGTCCAAAGCGCTACAGTCTTAAATAATGTAAACCATCTCCACAACATATTATGTTGTAGAAATACTTTATCGGTACATTTTGTCTCGTATTAATGTTACATCATCAGCGTTTTTTTTGCCTTTAAATATAATTTGAGTCTATTTTGCGCTATGCTCCGTGACAAACCTCCAAACAAATGAAAACTTTGCATCCGCGAACGTGAATATGCAAACTGGTTTGCATTTTACATAACTTTACATAATTTCGAGATTTTTATCTGCCTTGCATTTGCCGTTTTGGTCACTTTTATGTCATTTGGTCCGACGTGGACTTATTTCTTTCTTATATTTTACCAAATATTTTCACCCTGTATATCAACTAGTGTAACATCAACGATTTTAACAGCACTTTCAAACATTGACAACACATTTATAACACTCGAATAAAGGAAATGCCATCGGAACATATTTACATTTTAAAATATGTTTCATATGAATAGCTCGATTTTAGAAATATTTAAAAAATAATAATTGATAACAAAAAATTTCAATTTTGAAAAATCCCCATTGAAATATAATACATCATAAACCGCGTTGTGCAAATAAGCTTAGTATAACCCAGCTGTGACGTCTTATGTCACTATTTTGCACGCTATGACCGGGCCTCTGAACTCTGTTTTGCCTCAATCGTTGTTTACGGACCTTAACCGGTCATAGAGATAAAGAAGAACTACTTATTCAAGTTACAATATCCTAGTTTATACGTCAATTAAGATTCATTTACAAATCGTTATGTTATAATTTGTATTGTTTTCACATTATGCAAATACGTTATCTCTTAACAATAGATTCGTGTTAGTTTCGAGTTGAATGTTGGAGTTTATGACATCATATTATGTTATTCGTAATGACTTTTGTCGTCCATTTAATTCCATTGAAATATATATAAAAATACCTTTTGGACATGGATGCAAGAAAAATATGCTTATACAAGTTAAAACACCATTAGCAATTGCACAAATCCCTTGATTTAACGAGCAACTGATAATCCTGATAGTAAACAGTCTCCGTCTGTTCAAATCATATGATGTGTTTTTTATTCTGAAAAGGAGTGTGCAACGTATAATTTCGGTAAATAATTGTATGGTGTAGCCCAGAATAGATAGGAATATATGGAATGGATGTTGAAAATGAATTGGTATGCAAAAAACGTCGAAACTAACTTGGCATCAGGCAAAAAACAAGCACATTTTACGTGGCATTAAGCGCAATGTTTACTAATGCAAATGCTTAACTCTAATGGTTTTACTCCCCCCGCAATAAAGACACGTATTCCTTTTCCTTCAAGAATAAACAATACAACAAATGCAATATGTTTCAACATATGATATATTTGAGATAAGATGAAAAAATACCAAAATAATACCGATAGATAAATGCAACAAAATACGTTATAATTTAATTAGCCGTTTTACATTCCTTATCAAATCTTCGTGTGTATTGAACGTAATTTGACTCTAAGATTTGTTTGACAGACTTGGTGTTGGTTATAATATTATAATAGTAACATATATAGAGAATAACAGTTTACTGCCTGATCTTTTTGTATTATATTAGGCAAGGCTTAGAATATGATTACGGCGAGGCTTGCCGAGCCGTTATTTTATTCGTGCCGAGCCTGATATATTACAAAAAGATCAGGCAGTATCCTGTTTTTCTGTTTATCATACCTCTCTCTAAGTCTCTGTTTTAAAAGAAATAATTAAAACAAAATCGCTACGACGCTGCATTTCTAGCGGGAATGAATACGATCGTTGACGTTTGACTTGTTACGAATGACGTCATGAGCACTTGCGCTTAATATTTGTAAAATAAGTTTTTCGCTGTTTTGTTTGCTTTTCGTGTCTAAAATATAATACATCCTGGTAAAAGTGTTTGTTTTGTTGAATCTGATTTTATTTTACTAAACATGATGACTTTATAGTTCATTCCGAATAAAATGACTTACATCCAAACATCGACTGATTTAACAACTTCCTGTCGAACATGACGTCATCAGCATTTACACATTCATGTTAAATATTTGGAAAATACGTTTTTTGCTGTTTGTATTGCTTTCTGTGGATAAAATGTAATACATCTTGGTATCAAATTGTTTGTGTTGATGAATCTGATTATTTTTTACAACGAAATATAGCTTTTTTGTTAAGTCTTATTAATATGACACATCGACTGATATAAGAACTTCCTGTTGAACATGATATAAAAAAATATATCATGCAACGTTATATCAGTCAGATATCAATGCAGTGGTATGATAAATGTTTTTATTCTGGACGTCTTCCAGTCTTTAAGAAAATATCAATATAAATACAAATAAGATGCAATCCATATACTAGTCGTATTTTTCTAGTTGAAACATTTATATTTGCAAACAATCAGCTGCACGAGACACATAAATCTTGCTTCGCAGCATACAATCACATATACAATTACGGCAAAAGGGTCGAATCATGCATGATAAGTTATGTTTGAATTTTCTGTATAAGCTGGCAAAATCACAACATCGTACGTATCGTTAAGAAGGCACATCGACACCGCATTTTTTTTTTGAAGATGGTTGTACAAATGGCCATATGCCTAAACTCAAGGACCACATAATGTTATTTAGATTTGTTAATGTACATGGATATTATTTCACGACGTGGACTTTGCAAGTTGTATTTTCTCTTATAGCAGCGTGTGCATGCATTTGCGTAAATCCCTTGATTTGATAAAATCATTTGTTATAAATATATGCATGGTCGATACGTTTCTGTTTAAAAATAGAATTGTCATTATTTATTTAACAAACTAGGAGAGGGCAGATTTGAGTCAGTGGTGCAAGTTGTACAATATATTAAATTGACGGAGCTTACACAGCATAATACATCTTAAACGATACAATGGGTATTCCGCTTGGGTATTAAGTTGTTTAGAGACATTCAATAAATGTTTGCAAGAAGGGGATAAGGATATTCGATTATTGTGTGTATTTGCCGCTAAAAATTGCAGCTCATGTCGACCCGCATGAATCTAATTATGCCTCAATGCTACATTCAATTTGTGGATCGTATTCCCACTATAATGAATGAGCTGTCCAAACTATTCAACAACATCATTAGAATCGTCTTACGATACACGCCGTGATAGATTTAACGATTGAAGAAAATTGGGCGCTCGGCGCACATTTCTATGGTAACGGCGCCCATGAATCAGCCGAAGACACCGCTGACATTTCAAGAAAGCCGTCTGTGGAATCTTTATTTCCTATTGTCGTAAATGGAATGCGCATGCAACATACACAAGTTCAAGAACGATGCTGACAGCATCTAATTTGATTTAAGACGAAACGAAAACATAATGTCAAACAAACATGTGTGTTTAAAAATATTTAGCCAAAGTGGTTTTCGTTTGCAAACATACGTATATATGTTTCATTTTTTATAAACATAATCAATGTGAATACGAATTCATTATACAACGCAATTACATTTTTTGGTATATCCTTGATATTTGTATTTTTTTACATTATTCATTTACACAGCACAATGTGTTCCTTAAAAAGACCTGACAATTTGGCTATAGATTAATCAACGTGTTCGTACAAAATTCAGTTACATGGTAGTCTTAAAAACACGTGGGCTCCGCATGTTCGTGATTTACCGTATTAATTATCAGCGCGTTTGTTCCTCTAAAATATGTATCTGCAGATTTTTATTGCGATTGTATCTCAAAAAAAGTATAATGGCTTATTCACCCGAGGCGTAACAGGCTGTGCTGAAATCGCATTTAAAAGAATATGTTTTACGCCCCATCGGGCTAAGGCTTTTCAGACAGTTAGTTTGGGTTCGTGCAATTGTTTTTTATTCAAGCTCTCTTATAAAATTGTATACCGCTAAGCATTTAATATCATAATTAAAAACAAGCATGATATTCAATCAGAAAATAGATTATATGTGTTGCATCCGGTTATATATTGATTAAAATTCACAAGAAAATATTTTTGTTTATAGAAAAAAAAGTTTATTATGATCACGAGTGAATTAAGATCGATATTCCACCGCATCCGACCTATTTTGTTTTATGCTTACAAATGATTCTTTTTGTGTTTTGAGGAAAACAGTTCCGGTAAAAGAATGACACGAATCGGTAATTTCCCTGTTTATTTCACGGTTTGAAACAATGAACTATCTGCTATTCACTGATATTTCTCTATAAAGCACCGGAAAGCAAAACATAATGGTATATACACAACTGTATTTGTGAGACTTTAAAAAAAGTACATTTGTGTACAATCTGATTTCATTTTTATTGTGTTTTCCTCGAAAGAACATTTGTTTACAAGAGTTCTACTAATATTTCAAGCAAATCATAATTTTAAAAAATGTGTATTTAGTCTGAGAAATCAGTTGTATTAACTATACCATACCTCAATTTAATTTAAATTGTATTGAATTTTGATATTCAATAACCAGAATATAAAAACACACGTGCTCTTGGAATTGTTCGTTCAAATAGAAACGATATATTTTTTTTAACACATGCTGTTTTATTATGTTGCTGTTATTTGCAATGACCATAGATACTATAACAATATTATATAAGTATTGAAGCCGGGTTATAACATTCAAGATGACTATTTCTGGTCGGGCATAGAATTGGGTTTGAGCACACCCGAAATAAAATAGTCCAACAGGATTCTGACAAACTATCTGTTATTCCATATTGGAAGTAATTTGGGTAAAACATTGTCTATCGCTAATAGGGTTTCTTACTGTTTTGTTGCTTTCGTAGTTTAGGTCTGTTATCATCAATTACATCTATGGCAAAACCGGCTTCTTCAAACTCATTACGAGAAATTAAGTAGCGCTCCGTAGGTAAAGAGACACAAGCTCAACAAATGTTTGTCTCTGTATAATGTCGTTCTGTTTTTGTACGTGTATTCCTGTGTCTATCTTTGGGGCATATTTGTTAATTTGCATCAAGGTTATTGAATTCTTATAGTATGGACAGCATATTGATTGGAAGTAATTCGATTGCAATGAAAACAAAGGATCGCTGGACGTTGTGATTTACTTTGCGACAATACGTTTGTCTGCCATACTGTAAGTTGTCCATATAAATTCGGAACGGATTGGTTGAAATTTCCCAGGAGTTCGCATTGGAAATATGACATGGTACCAATACGCGTTCTTTAACTTGATGGTTTAATATACTTAAATGAATACACATTTATGTTTCAGAAGTTGTAAAAGCTATTTCATATATGTATTGATTTAATCAAGGCTATGAATACTAACACTATTTTTGACAATATTTAAAACATGCTCTCGATTTTAAAGTCAATAAATATATAATGTATTTCGTTAATATGTGATATAAAGCAAATAATAATGCCATACAGATTTATTTGGACACGCATAGTAGTTGCAATTATAATAACTGCTCCAAAACCGTACATTGTATAACTGATCCTATCCTGTAGCAATGTATTGCCTTGTTGCCTATTTCAAGCTTTATATGCTTCGAAAGACATATCACTTTCTGTTATTGTGAGTTTAGCACTCATGTACTTATACCGTTCTTGCATGTATTTGTATAATTATATTCCAACAGAATTGGTTTCTCTGTGTCCTCAAGCAAAATAGTTATGTTCGCTTTAGATCAATAAAAATAAACTATGCGACAGATCTCTTAGTAAAATCTTTAATTTAATAGTTTTACATATTTTGAGAGTGCGGAAGTGCTTTAAATAATTCAAGAGCAAAGTATTTGATTCTTGTAATTTCTGAGAATAGCCATGTGCAAAATTGCTTGTAAAAAAGAGCCTTTAAATATTGACATTTCCCCATATAAATGTGGACCAGTGTTTTGTTATAAACCATCTATGACATGATGTGTTTCCTAGTTGGTTGTCTTGTTTGAGTGAAACGTAAACATTCGTTAATATGTACAACGTTTCATCAACCATCTTAAACTGTTACAACAAACCCTTATATAACTCTGAGATGTATGTGTATATGTGGAAGGTTGAACAAGTATGTGTTTTTCTCATTGTAAATCATCAAATAATGTAGATTAAAACAAAACCTTTATTTCAATTCTAACGAAATATCCCTTATAAATACTAAGCCTAATGTACAACACGCCTATGCAATTTTTCAGATCATTCCAATCGCTGTATGTGTCCTTCCAAATAAAACGTCATGTCGGATATCATAACCATAAAGTAGATGTAAAACTTAACTTTCTTTCGAAACAAGCCACAACTACAGCCGTTCCTTACATAGACCTTGAACTTATGTTTGTTTTTGTTGCTATTTTTGTGGTGTTGTTAATTTTTTGCCAATTGGAAACATGAACCATAAACCCTTGGCGCTCCTGAACTCAATAAAAGATGTTTTTCGAAAGAAATCGATACAACAGCGGTAACACTTTTATATAATAAAAGCATATCTGTCGGGTGGAAAACCTCTAAGTAACACATTGTTTATTTCAAACGTTCATTTAGAGCTTTTAACTTGAAAACACCATTGGAGATTTAATTATAGATGTGTCAATGTTTTTCCTACCATAACTGGTGTGTCTCCGTTAAATACGAACCGCATTTGAATGGTTTTCAATTTCACTTGGTTATTAGATTTGTTTTTGTAAACGGTTTTCCGTAGGTAAATTTCCCGAATGGACACAAAACATTGAGTATTAAACAAAAATATATTTCAATAAGCTGTGTTTAAACATTATATACATAATGGAAGTGAATATACTGTAAACCGTTCTGCCTCAGATAAGTCCGTGTAACATTCATCAGCGAACCAATTTCAATGCCAATAAAATAGCACGTATTTGTTTTATCATATCTGGTATGATACTTATATAAACAAGCACTCTAAAGTTTCTTTCATTCTTACCAGTGGCAAAATTGTCCTTTTCAAATGTGCTTACATGTGTGGGATACATGCGACAAAATAAATAAATGAAGACGATTTTATTAATTATATTAATTGTTTCATAAATTGGGTAGAAGGATTTCTTTGTAAATGTAGCGAGATGGAATGTTTAAAGTTATTTTTTTGTAAATCAAAATATTTACTTTATTGAATGTTTATCAATTTGCATAACATCACCAAGTAACATAACTATTTTCAACCCGGGAAAGAATTATATAATGTAAATATAATGCTATTTAACTGAAACACTTACTTTTAAGGCGGGAAAACTCTCTATAATAGCTATGCATTGTCTAGATATACGCTTTCGTAAAAACGTAAGAGTCACAAAATTAGATGAAATTTATTTCTAGATGATTTTCTTACACAGACGACACGAATTGTCTGTGTGTAAATGAGACCATAACATGCAGCATCAGATTCGTCGATTTTCATCCAAGCTTGAAGTGCTGCCGATCCATGGGTCGATGAAGAAAGATAATTCACGACTTTATTTCTGTTATCGTAATTTAAAATTTGTAGATCGTGTTAACATTGATATCATTGAATCTAAGATCCGATAAAGGAATGTAAAAGACATAAAATATTTATAGAAGAATGAAGTACCTACCGCAAAACAAAACACACTGAATTTTAAAGAAAGCGCTCGATAACCACGTACATACAGAAATGTATGAGTGCATTCCTAATGAAGACGTTTGTCACATTCTGTTTAAATGCTTAATTGTTCTTAATTGTTTTGTTTTTTGTATTATTTAATACAGCGCTGTATTCGTGTGAGGTTGCAATAAATGCATTTGGTTCGACACATAGTTTATATCGTGCATCCAATTTTAGTTTTATGTAACTCGGTAACGCTTCCATTACGGTGGTTCATTTATTAATGTGGACGTCCGCTGAAGTTTTATTATTATTGGCAGTAGTATAACAATTACGTGCATAAACTCATTACCAGCCCAAGAACACAAATACTTTTTAAAACACGTATAAATATTAATGGTAATAATAAAAAATGCCCGTAGTCTTCGTAAAACTCATGCAATACTTAAGTATGTTTGAATAAACAGTTTTATAATTATATTCAAGAATAAGTTACCTATACATGTATTTGTATATATATTGCACCACAGGCAGTACGAAAACTAAAATTGTTTTCCTAAACGGTCCTTTACAAATTAAAAGAAAGGATCCCGACCTAAATAGCAATGAGCATCGTTTACACGACACATTATTGAAACAAACGTAGACAAACAGAAGAAAAAACGAGTGTCAGTGGAACACTGAATTACAATTAATGTATACAAACAACAAGACATTTATAGAGACATATATAGTTTTTACATACATATACATGAATTATAAAACTATAAATAGAACACAATTCATGTACTCTATACAATTTAAAGTACATGTTTATATGCAACGTATAAATAACAGCAGTTACAGTTCCAGTCTTTGTTTTATGAAACATTTCATTTCTCCGTTAATGTATCACCAAAAAAACTATTAAATCCTTGAATCTACGTGTCCTTTTGTGTACCGATGCCCAGATTCTCGGCGAGAAGACATGGAATTGTTCCAAAGCAGATATGTCATTGAGTGTGTCAAAGCCATTAGAAGATTTCATGTTCAAGAACAATCATAGGGTAATAAAAATACATTTATCACAAGCTTTTATAATTAAGAGATGTGACTTTTACATACAACGTTGAATGCAAGTTAAATGCATGTTGAATTCACTTGTTCATTTAGTGCTATGCCATAAACGCAGCACACCCGCGGTAACATATTTGTATTTTGTTATATGCTTGTCGGTTGCAGAAATGCCAAATATTTCTTATTCCGATAAGTTATGTCAGACGAATGCGCAAATATTAAATACCAATAAAACAATAATTCGATCACAATAAAACAAAACGAGAAGCATAAATAACGCATTTGTTCAGTCTAGTTTTCAAAGAATGTGTCTGGCATATTTTCATTCCGCACACTCACAAGATTGCCCCGTATAATTTAACATATTTCTGAATACAGATTTGCCATTGCGCACGTTCTGGCCAACTGTGATTCTTATATCGAATGTCGGGCTTCATGAGCGCGATCTATATCATCAATATGACCCATGTTATGAAATTACATATTACGGTTGAGCCCTTTGTCAATGCTACCATGCGTTACAACACTGTAGAGAGATCAGTTTGACTTGGACAGAAATACGTTCGGAATCGACCAGAAATGTTTGTTATACATGTTTCTCATGCCAAGCGAACGCTTCGTCTTGAGGCATAATTTTATTCTTTATAAGAAGCAATTAATTGGAAGTACATGTATATAGCAATTCAGTTCGTGAAGAAATATTGAAAAAAAAACAGTTAAAACACAGTTTATAGGATTAATCAAGACTTTGCATGTACATCTGTTTGTAAACTGATTGTATATACATAATAACGCAATGAATGAAGTCGTGGAAAACAATGATGCACTTGATTAAATATTTCTCTACTTAGTGCAATGACTGCTTCTTTAAAAACGTTTAATAAAATCCGCATCTCCCAGTTTTATTCTTTTGAAATGACCTGGCATATAACACGGTATCATTAACGTTATCAATCGTACAAATAACGGCTGTTAATAGCTCAATTGCTACGTGTAAGTTATTCTTTTTCAATAACCATATGCGCAGTTATGGAAATAAATGCCCGAATTAAGACGGCATTGCCCTTCAATATCAGATTATAGGTCTGGAGCAATTCAATTGATTGATATAATTGAAGAAGATGTCAGAATACAATTAGTGTGATGAATGAATAATGTGGCCATTTTCGACTTTCGACAGTTTAATCCGGCATTTGATACTATTGAACTGTCAACGAAAAGTCCGAGTACATTAAAGCATGCAGCAATAATTTGCCTATTTGCATGCTGATTTGTAAGGGTAAGCAATATGTGTTTTAATCAAATGAACGAACGATACTTATTTTCACTATAATAGATGGTATATAAGTGAAGTTTTTTTTACTGTTCTCAGACATAAATTAGTACACATACATTAATTGATTAAAAAAGACATTAATCCGTATTTGTAATATATGTTTTGTTCATCAATGCTTGCATTCGTGTGATTGCACTTACACTCAGATTGATGTGCTATCAATTATTCGACCAGAAATGTTTGTTTTATCGAATGCCAAGCGAAAGCAACGTTTTAAGGCGTATTTGCATAATTTTCAAGAAGCATTTGATTACATATTTCGCTACAAATTATCATGATATTATTATGGAATGTGTGATAATCTTTACGCGATCAAGATTTTATTGAGCTTAATGAAATTGTATTCACGTTGACATAAGGATATGTAGATATATGTTTAATTATTTGTGAATGAAAAACTTAATGTAAAGATACCGTCAATAAAACATAATGTATGTCATTAAAATTAATACGTTTAACTCAAACTTAATTGTAATGGTTCAAGACGTACCACGTCTGCTTCGTTAATAATAAAACGTTCTGATAACATGCGCAACTCCCAGTTTTATTTTGTTGAAATGGTGTGGCATACAAACCGGTATCATAAACGTTTCCAATCGTTCAAATAACGGCTGTCAGAAGCTCAATTGCCACGTGTCTGTTATTCTTTTTCAATAACCATATGCG
This sequence comes from Dreissena rostriformis, assembly GCA_007657795.1. Lineage (NCBI taxonomy): Eukaryota > Metazoa > Mollusca > Bivalvia > Myida > Dreissenidae > Dreissena > Dreissena rostriformis. Next base: position 129,505 of record VMBQ01001561.1, read on the forward strand.
CAGTGATGGAAATAAATGCCCGAATTAAGACTAAATTTCTCTCAAATATACGATTATAGGTATGGTAGGTCTGGAGCAATTGTATTGATTGATATAATTGGAGAAGATTAAATAAGTGTGATGAATAAATGATGTGGCCTTTTTTCGACTTTCGGCAGTTAAATCCGGTATTTGATACTCTTTGACTGTTTACAAAACGACCAAGTACATTACGAAAATGCAGCACTAACTTTTCTATTGAATGAAACTAGTATTATTTTATGTTCAAGTTGTCTCAAGCAGCTAAACATTTGCTGTTCTGTCTTTGTTACTCACAATCTGGAGGATGTGCGTTTAAAACGTGTACACTCGTGTGAACTCTCACATATGTTCACATTGTTTTTCATTAATCAAAGTATATCGATTAATCAAACATTGGCAATCAGCTTACGTTATCCGGCGGTATATTTTCACCGCTCATCATTCTTCAGCCAAAATGACGTATCCAGGTTGACTCGGTGCACATAAGTGACGACCTTTGTACTTTAAAAAACCTACCATGGTACGAAATAGAAAAGACCCTAAATAAGCAATGAAGATTTACAGCGTTTCGTTTATAATGCATTTGATTCAGCCATTCAGTTGCTGTCACGAAGATCATTAGACAATCAGAAATTTGGAATTGAAAAACATCGTGTCTGATACTGCATCCAAATAGATTTCTTGCAGGAAATATTATAACATAAACATAACATAACATAACATAACATAATTTTTATTTTGACTTAAGCATTACAAGCTTATTGTCATATACAAATACATGATAATTTTACAGACATGCTTGATGAATATAAATAATAACATTGTTCAAATTACATACATCAAATCATAATTCACTCATCACTGGAGAATGAGAGTGCTCTAATTGCAAGTTATAAAGTGACATGGAATACATATAAAGGCATTACTACATTTGATACATCTATGGTTAACAAACAACATGTAACACGCAAAGTACACTCAATTGTTAGTATAAGCTATAGTTCTTATTAACAGTCATGTGATAATAAACAAATTGTTATCTCTTTTTTTAAAACATGATACACAATAGATGGCTAACTTTCTAAGTGTCATTTTCTTACTACTATTTAGGAGTTTAATAAATTTGAACATACTAGGTCGCTTGTAATAGAATACTGGGATATATTTGATGATATTTGATTATAGTCAACGACAGCAACAAATCGATAGCACAATACCAGCATTTTGCAGTTTTATGTTTTTTCTAAATACTTATTTCATCCAAAAGCATATGTTTCCTCGAACGTTTACATGACTGCAAATAAAAGCAATTGCAGCTCTTTTATGGCTCATTATCCTTAGTAAATATGTCATTATCAAATGTGGCTAAAATGATTGCTTTTATCAAATTTCAGTGTAGACATACACATATGTATTATTGATGAGAATAAATTGGTTTGACGGGTTTTTGAGTGTAGTATTTTGAAAGAAGTGGACATATGATTTTTACGTGCCACGTGCACTTTTTCGTAAGTTTAAAAGACAGAGCTCGGATCGAATGTCAATAAGCATCATAGCCAAGACAAATAATTGAAGCAAACGTAGTTTTAAAGAGGAAAGACGCTTATCAGTAGAACATTGATTAATAATCGCTGATTTGAGACAAAAGGACATTTATAGAGCCAGATGATGTTTTTACATTAACATTTATTAACTTTCCCATGAATAGAACATAATTAATGTACAACATATAACTAAACGTGCATGTTTAAATGAAAATTTAAAACAACATTTACAGATCAAGTATCTGCTACGTAAAACTATACATAAGTGTGTGGACGTATAAACAAAACTGACCATTTAATCATTGAATCTTTGTGTCCTATTTTGTACAGATGCCCGGATTCTCGGCGAACAGACATGGAATACTGCCAACGCAGATATACCGTTGAAAATGTCAAAGCAATTAGGAGATTCCATGTTCAAGAACAATCATTGGGTAATAACGACACATTAATAACAAGCATTTGTAATTAGGATTTGTCATTGTAAACATACAAGTATGAATCTTGTATACTTGTTCTGATTACGGTCTTCCGTGCTTGCAAGTTTTTGCTCAATGCGATGCCATAAAAACAAGCAAACCCTGGCTGTGGTTTAACGCATATTGAATGCAATTGTTCGTGCATTGCTATGCCATAAAAAGCGGCAGCATATCACCCGCGGTAAAATATTTGTAATTTATAATTTGGCTGTCTGTTGCAGCAATTCTAAAAGCATAATATTTCTTAGTCAGATAAGTCATGTCAGAACTACGCACAAATATTAATTTAATACTAATATCTCAACAATTCGCACACAATGTAAAACACTGGAAGCATTACGATCGCAAGTTAAATTCAGTCTTGCATTCAAAGAATGTGTCTGGCATATTGTCATTCCGCGCTAATACTATTGCTCGATATTATTGAACATACAATGTATTTCTGAATTCAGATCTGCCATTGCGTTCTTTCTGGCCGATTGTGATTCCAATATCGAATGTCGCCTTTAAATATCTTCAATATGGCTCATGTTAAGAAATCACATATTACGGTTGAGCAATTTGCCAACGCCACCATGCGTCACAGCACTGTATTGAGATCAGTTTGAACTTGGCCAGAAATACGTTCTTAATCGACCAGAAATTTGTGTTATATTTCTTGCCAAGCGAGAGCTACCTCTGGAGGCGTAGTTTAATTTTTTTCCACAAGCATTTGATAACATATTTAGCTACATATTTATATTTATATAATTATCATGATATTATTATGGCATGTGTGATAATCTGTACGCAATCAAGATTACACTTAGCTAAATTAAATTGTTATCACATTGACGTAATGCTGTGTAGAGTTTTATTTTATTGAAATTGTCTGGCACACAAAACGGTATCATGCACGTTACTACTCTTTCAAATAACGGTTGTTAATAGCTCAATGACCACGTGTCGGTTATTCTTTTAAATAACCATATGAGCAGTGTTGGAAATAAATGCCTTAATTTAGAATGCATTACTCTCCACTATCAGATTATAGGTCTGGAGCAATTTTATTGATTAATATAATTGAAGAAGATGTGAGATTTAAATGAGTGAGATGAATATATAATGTGGCCATTTGCGACTTTCGCCAGTTTAATCCGGTATTACGATCAACGAAATGTCCAAGTACATTACACAAATGCAGCAATAGCTTTCCTATTGAATACAACTCGTTTTATTTTATGTTCAAATGTCTTTAGCACTTTAACCTTTGCTGTTCTGTCTTTGTAACCCACTTTTCTGGAGATGCTCGTTTAAAGCGTTTGAACCTTCAAATATATTTATATTGTTTGTCATTAATTAAAGTTACAACCTTGGCATATAGTTAACGTTATCAATCGGTTTATTTTCAACAATTATCATTCATCAGTCATGGTACGTTTCAAGGTTCGTACCTTCAAAAACCTTCCATGGAACGAAATGAAAAAAGATCCTTAATAAGGCAATCGTAAGGTCGCCATGGCGTAGTGGATAAGGTAACCGCCTAGCGACCGGGAAGTCACGGTTTTGATCCCAACTGTGGGGGCGTTCTTCTCATCTCCTTCATAGACACCGTGTGCTGGTTCTAGTCCCAAAAACTGGATCAATAGGTTCAAACTAAGGCAATCTAGATTTATATCGTTTATTAAGTGTCAAGGTTTACTCAGTGCATATAAGTGGCGACCTGTGTACCATAAGAAACCTACCATGGTACGAAATAAAATATATTCTTAATAAGGAAATCAAGATTTATATCGCTTCTTACGTGTCAAAGTTTACTCGGTGCATATAAGTTGCGATCGTTGTACCTTAAAAAACCTACCAGGGTACGAAATAAAAAAATACCTTTATTAAGGCAATCTAGGATAAAACCGCTTCTTAGTCAATGCATTTGATTTCGCCATTCAGCCTTTGTCACGAAGATCATCAGACAATCATAAATCGGGAATTGCATATCGACTTCGACTTCCAAAGTTAAATCCGGTATTCGATACTCTTTGATTGTCAACGAATAGTTCAAGTACATTAAAAAAATGCAGCAATAACTGTCCTATAATATTGCTTACATGTATTACATGTATCACTATTACAGATGATATCACAGTTAAGCATTTTACTAATCGCCGACACAAATGAATACACTGTACAAATTAATTGATTGGTAAAGATATAAATCCGTGTGTGTGTGTATATATATATATATATATATATATATATATTGTTCATTAACACTTGCATTCGTGTGTCGTGCACGTTTTAAACGTGTGAACTCTCACAAACATTCATAGTGTTTGTCATTAATCAAAGTTCAAACTTTGGCAACAAGGTTATCTATTAGTTTATTTTCACCGCCCATCATTCATGAGCCATGGTACGTATCAAGGTTAACTCGGTGCATATAAGTGGCGACCTTTGTACCTTCCAACAACCTACCATGGTACGACATAAAAAATATCCGAAATAAGGCAATCTAGAGTTATAGCGCTTCTTGTTAGATGATGTCACGGTCGTCATTAGAATTGGGAATTGAATATCGTCGTGTCTGATGCGGCATCCAAATTGCTTTCCAACAGGAAATAGTATAGTCAACGACATCCACCACTCAAAAATACAATACCACGTATATACAGTTGTTTGTATTTTTCCACATACTAATTTCATTCCAATGAATATGTTTCCCCAGTGTTTAATACGATTGTATATAAATGAAATTGGAACTCTTTTTTGGCTTTATATCCTTATTTATTTATTTTTTCAAAATTATTGCTTTTATCAGATTTCAGTCTAGACGTATATATTTATATATATATTATTGATGTTGGTGAAAGAAACCTGGGTTGACTGGTTTTATGGTAGTACAGAACAGAACATTGTATTTGGTAAATCAAGGCCACCGGCCCATAATACATAGCACAATAATACAATATAATACAATTTCGAAGTTGTGTCGTATGTTTCTATACATGATTTGTTTTACTTGTTAACTATTTATCTATGGTAATGATGGAATAGGTACATGTTAATGTCATACATTATATTCATCGATATTTATCACAATAAAAAAAATGCGTGGAATTCGCAATAAATTATTTCGATGTAACCATTTGGACAATGTGTACATAATCGCGTTTCAAATGATGAGTTTAAATGTCTACTAAGTGCAACCTTGATTTTATGGTTGCCACTGCTGAATTTTGCAAAATCAATTTAATATGTTTTAGTATTTTGACTGAAGTGGAGATATGATTTACACGTGCACTGAATTGCAAGTTTGGTAATTCGATAGGCAAGCAGTTGTGAATAATAATGATTGAAATCAATTACGCGTTTTCATATTTTCAGTGAGATGACCCTGTAAAGATGGATGCAACAGTCAGTGATAGTAGCATTGGCTCCTCAATAAATAACTTGCATTGTTGCATCTCCTATAGGTTTTGATAAAACAACTTAATGTGTTTTGTTTGTGTTTGCATGCCCCCACAATAAATAATGGGACAATGCAGAAATGACCCTGTATGTGAGAACGAACATAATCATTTACCTATGTACACGTTAACGCGTGTACGTTAAAACGTATGTACGTAGGTACGTTATGTACGTGTGTGCGTACTTACATATGTACGTATTCACGTGTATACAGTTTAACTGTAGGCGGGCCGGATAGCATAGTTGATAGAGCACTCAATTACAAATCGGAGGACCGCAGGTTCGATCCCAGTCCCGGCTACATAACTGGTGTGGAGTTGGTTATAAAATCAGTTTTACCACATTCCCACTACTCTCTCTGAATCAATAAAGGAAGTTGTCAGTTACGGGAATAATTATAAAGACTTAGTACTGGTAAACCAGTTAAACCAGGAAGAGTGTGGGTCGGTTAACTGACCGTCGTGATGCTATGTATATACTGTTTAAAACGACGGAAAATTCAACTAAAAAAAAACCAAACTGATGTAGTGTAGCAAATGTCGGATTCTTGTCTAGACAATAATGATAATAATTAGATAGAAAAGTTAAGCGTTGGAATTTGTCGAAGAACCAAATCTCTATGTACAAGGTCAATTTCAAACATTTGAGTAAATGGTCTTACAGAAGATTTTAGCCAAAACTCCAGCCCGCTACACTATGTCGTTTTGCGTTAAAGGAGTTTCAGATAGCTCGGTAAACGCTGAGCATGAATATATGATGTGAACAAAAGAATTAAGTTAACCGTTATAGAAATAAGAAACCGTTTTTTTCAAGCAACCCACAATCCTTGGTCGACCTTAAAATCATCTATCAATCGGAAAATGAACTTATAGTCAGAATCTTGTCAACATACTTGTCAGACTATTCAATACAATTATTTAACTGTTAATGGTGCAAAAATATAATTGCGCCATTCCGTATATACACTTAAAGGAAGCATAGCACAGCCTTCGTCAATTTTATTTGCCGTCAACAAATAATGTGTACAATCATTCCCGGTGCCGGATAAGCACCGTGGAGGCCCATAGGCGGTGACACACGCCACAGGCCCCTAGTCAGTCTAGTGCCTACTTGAACGCCAGTGTCCAGTCGATTTCATTCGTTTAAATTAACCTGCCAAGGCTGGCTAGACAGAAATCGTGACAATGTCCTTTTATAGGTACAACATGTCATGATAATACCGTTATGCCAATACGAAAGAATAATAATTTTATTAAGAATTTAAGAAAATAATCTCTCTAGTCTATACATCAACGTATTAAATACTTTATGCAGAAAAAATATGAAACTTACGTTACTATCTACAATAGGAAGTTACCTTTCGGGCCGTAAAAATCGTTGGACATTATCTCTTGGGGCCCCTAAAAGTCGCGGGGCCCATAGGCAGTTGCCTACTCTGCCTAATTGGTAATTCAGAACTGATCATTCCGTGCGCTTAATGTGCATCGTATACACCACAATTTTTGGGGCGTTATATTTTTGTCAAAACTTTTCGTTAATTAACTCAACTCAGTTTATAAAGTAAATAAAGGCCTTTTCTGGTTTCAGGTGACGAAGAATTGGACTCTAAGTGACGAGTTGTGTGACGCCTGGGTCGCCTTTGACGTGATGGCGTGCACCGCCTCCATCCTCAACCTCACCGCTATCAGTGTGGACAGGTAGAGAAATATATGGGCCGCGCTCTAGGAAAATCATGCCTAATGCATGTTCGTCAAGTTGCGTCCATGGTTAGCATGTGCAGTCTACTTTTATGGAATTTTTCGTTTTGGAAAGAAAATCCCGTTTTGGCGGAAATCGATGTCCCTGGTTAGCCTGTGCGAACTGCACATGATAATCTGGACGACACCTTACGAACATGCTTTAACCCAAGTTTTCCCAGAACGAGATTCATATTTCAAGCTAAAATCCGTTCTGAATTTGAAACGTTGCAAACAGACAGACAGACAGGCAGAAAGACAAAAAAGACAAACAGACAGACAGACCGACAGACACACATACATACAGACACACACAAAGACAGACACACAGACAGACGCACAGACAGACTCACAGACAGACTCACAGACAGACAGACAAACAGACAGACAGACAGACAGACAGATAAACAGACAAACAGACAGACAGACAGACACACACACACAAACAGACACACAGACACACAGACACACATACATACATACATACATACATACATACATACATACATACATACATACATACATACATACATACATACATACATACATACATACATACATACATACATANCAGGCAGGCAGGCAGACAGACAGGCAGGCAGGCAGGCAGGCAGGCAGGCAGACAAACACACATACAGACACACATACAGACACTCAGACAGACACACAGACAGATACACAGACGGATACACAGACGGACACACAGACAGACACACAGACAGACACACAGAGAGACACACATACAGACACACAGACAGACACACAAACAGACATACGGACAGACACATAGACAAACAGACCGTTTATTTAAATCTCATTTATGTTCATACAATTGTATATATAACTTAAACATGAGTCATTTAATAAAATATAATAAAATATAAACGATACAACGTACACAACCACTCAATTTGAGTTAAAGGAAAACTATGGATAGATTTACCGTGATATAAACATAATTATTACTACTTTTTGTAAGGTATAAATGAATAAAAGTGTATCATAAATATAAACAGTTTTTACGATGTTTTAAAATGGCATTGCATGCTTTGACAATGAATTTAACAAAGGACTCCGTAGACATTAACTGACACAGATTTTCTGAAATAACAAACGATAACAAACCATATTCAGTATTCATAATAAAAACCAACATATCTTGGCGAATTCTGTCAAATAAGTTGTAGTGCATTAACAAATGTTCTTAACTTTGAAAGTACAATGGCTTGTGATGCCTTTAAATGTATTAACACAAGTGTAAACGGCGTTATCGATCAAACACATTTTTGAAAACGTTTTTTTTTAAATCATAAAAATAAGGTCACAAACGTTAATATGCATCGATGCCAATTTAGAATTCATTGAGTTTCATTCAATCAACTGTGTAATATCAGTAAACGAGTGTAATTCAAAACGATGGAGATTGATTAAGGTTGATAAGAGATAGCCTGTTGATTGAATTGGTATTGCTTTTATAAGCACCTTTGTAAAACGGTGTCAACGACCTGAAGTAAAACCGTATGAGCAGCGATCTGTGAAAAGGGGGTTTAATGCATGTGCGTCAAGTGTCTTCACATTAATCAGGGACGATATATTTCGCCTAAAACAGTTTTTTGTCAAGAAGAGTCTTCCTTTAAACGAAACGAAACAGAATAGCGGAAAGTGTCTTCCACAATAAGCCTGTGCGGACTGCACACGCTAATCTGGGACGACACTTAACGCACATGCATTAAACCTCCTTTTCACAGAGCGCGGCTCATATTCATGTTTAAGAAGGCAATTGCAGATGGAACAAAGTTCGAATTGATTAATATTGATTACGTAACTGATTAGGTTCATCTCTTAAAAGGGGCGTCTTCCATTCCGTTATTACACTTAAGCAAACCAACCTTTCATGTAAGAGCTATTTTCACATATGGGAGAGAACTATACGACGCGCAATAAAATTCACCACGCATGCAGAAGTTTCCTGCTGTGCGTTACTGATATAACTAAGAGAAAGTTATCATCGCTAAGCCACTGCTTATATCCGATTACAGAGTCCCTGCGTATTACTTATCTAGGGAATGCGAAACTATTGAAACAGTCGATCGAATTATGGCAATTATGTCCATTATATTGATATTGTAACCATTCATATTATGCAAGGAACAATGTGCCAAAATCAGGCAGTAAAATTTACGTAATTCAGTGTCTAAATGACTTGTTACATTCTTGAAATATCATAAATGTATTTGTACAATCAAGACGTCTCCAGAAGAAAAACAATATGCTGGTGTAAAAAGAAATATTGCTTTGTGTGCGTTTTCTTTAAAGATTTTTTCCTTAACGTGTTTGGAAAATAATTACTATTTGATGTTTCACAACGTTTTATCACATGCAAATTTATGTAGTTATTAATTGTCAATCTTTTATATACCTACACTAGTTTTTGTCATATGTATCACCACTAGCATCAGCATAATCGTCATCACCGTCATAATAGTCATCGTCACTGCGAGGAAGCATATGCAACTTCTAAGCCCATCATTTAGAGCAGCCGTTTCGTAGTGGATATGGCGTCCACCTAGCGACCGCGAGGTCATAAGTTCGATCCAAACATGGGAGCGTTGTATTTGTACATACAATATAACGTAATAAATGACAGTAGTTTGAAAAAACAACGCATTTTTACAACAAAGTTATGTGACAGATTGACCATTTTGCTGTTTATATTTTTGGAAATATACTAAAATGAAAATACAGTATCTTGCGCAAACAATGTGGATTATAATGCTAAAAAATAGTAAGAAATAACTCACATAGTTTGCATATACTACACATATTCCATATGGCAGCAAATTAAACAATCAGACACAACTGTTTTACATCTGCATGTAAATAAAAATCGTATTTGTATAAAACAAATGTTGGAAATGGATCATGTCTGTTTTGCATCTGTATGTTTAAAATAAAAACTTATTTGTATAAAACAAAATGGAAATGGATCGTACAACAAATACCATATGGTTAATTATGCTTATAATAATACTATTAAGTAGCGAATAGCTCTCGAATTGTAAGTATTATATACATAAACATTAACATTGATAATCAAGCTTTAGAATGATTTTCTGCAAAGGTAGTTTATTATGACATTTTTTTAAATATTAAATTAAAGTGGTGCTTTTTTATCAGTTTTATTATAATATCATGTGATTTTAATTAACCGCATTTTTAAGTGTCTATTTGAAAGAAATACATAACAATTCACGCTTAAGGGGTCTTAGCAGCTTCGACAGAAGTCACTTTAATAAGTCCGTATTCAATAAGGAACCATTTCGTCAATCTGTCAACACATTTATGAAGCTAAAGGCTCTGGGTGGCGATATGGTAAATAACCGACACATGTGACAAGCTTTAAGGAAAATACAGGTAACGATATTATTCAAAATTTTCATAAAAGAAACTACAATAAACATTAAGAGAACAATTAAAAGCTATAGACGTAAAAAGAAAAGGGGAATTGAACACTGTTTTCTGTTTTGTTTTTCTTGTTTTTTTTAAACGCCTTTGTTATCTCGGATTTCTTCAATTGTCTTGCTACACAAACGATTTCCAAAAATAATAGCATTTCAATTTGTCATTCTACTGAAGATAACTTAGAAGAGTTTGTCTCCTGGGAATATTCCTCGTGAGAAGAAATATAACAAAAGCCCGCTTTCAATTAATTCAGCTTGGTAACAAAACATAGATTGTGACAATCTCGACTGAGGCATTAGCAGGGATTTATGGAGAAACCTCTAAGGTTGTTAAGCACTTCATTATTTGGTGACAAATTCGTTCGGGGCATTTTTGTTTATTGTAGACATTTAAACAGATAAGGCGCGGACATTCTGCCCTGTCTTGATAATCAAAGTCGTTCGGGGCATATGTGGTTATTGTAGGTATTTTAAGAACATAAGATGCTGCAATTCTGGCCTGCTGTTGTAATCGTAGCCGGTAATGTCAGAAGGGATTGAGTTTGTTTTTTTATTTCACAGACTTGTTAAGTTGCTAGTCTATACAGAAGTATAAGCCTTATTGAAAGATTCTTAAACTCGTTCGGGGAATATTCGGTTATATCAGATGATTTTATTTTTTTTGCGTTTTTGTCTTTGTATTTCCCAGACTTGTTAAGTTGCTAGTCTTTACAGAAATTTAAGCCTTTTTGAAAAGTTTCTTTATAAACGCTTAACTTCAAAAGGACAGCGGTCTTTATGATACAAATGATGCCATAAAATACTGGACAAACCGACCACGAGCCTAGTTCCATTCTAGACCCATTTTCACAAGAATCTTGAAATTTCTTTTTGGCTGTGGCATATTCGAATATAGACAACATAACTTGCAAATGGGTCGGTGTCATAACTATTACAAAAGTGGCATTATATATATGTATATTACATAGTGTTACTATTTATAGTACCAAAATGACGTCACGAGCGGGTCGTTATTCGATTCTAGCGTGCCAATATAAATTATATTGGCCCGCTCAAGCGGGCCAATTTGTATATCTGAACAGAATCGGATCGCGCGACGTCAACTGAACAAAATGGCGTACACATTCAGTCTTTTCCAACGGTGATTAATAAAATTAAACCACAAATGAACGAAATAATAAAAAAAAATACAGCAATGATAATTAAACGTAGCACACAATTAAAATAATGAACGTATCGATTGCAACTGAAACTACACTGTAGATTAAATTGATGACACTATTTGAACGTTAAGTTTAACAAGACTCAGGAGTCATCCAACACCACAATTTAGTAAACGACACTCTTACCTCAATGACAACTTTAATACAATTCTTATAATAATAAAATTACAACGATATGCACTTTCATGTTCTGTTTTTTCCATCCCTGTATCTATTTTTTTTTTCAAACTACACTTTTTGAAACGTTTTAGTGTTACGAAACCGAATGACTGCTCGGAGTGATTTATTTTTTTCTTCTTGAAGTTTCCCATTATACATTACATTACAAACACACAATCCGAAATATGTTTTGGATTCGTTCGATGCTTTTTAAAATAAATATTTTACTATTAAATAAACCACAACGTTGGAGTTGTTGTCACTAAAATCCACAGTGTCGAGCTTAAAGCGGTGTGTTTCGTCACATAAATTACGTCACACGAGATACGTCATAAATTTTGTAATCAGTTGAATAAAAATAAATGTACCGAAAGCTGGTTCGGTATAACATTTTGGTGAAGGAACAAAATAAAATTATATGTAATTTAGACGATAACACACGGCTGAGCTGGGCCGGCCGTCTATAATCGGCTCTAGCCGCATAATGGCCCTCCGGCCAAAGGCCCTCGGGCCTTTATGTCGACAGGTGGGCCGATTATAGACTTTCGACCCAGCTCAGCCGTGTATTGTTGTCTAAGTATTTGATCCTTTTGTCGGGTTTAATTAGTCTATTTAATAAATATGTGATTACTAGTATTGTTAAAAGATCGATTTTGAGCAGGACGTTCTAAATACACGCAGTTTAGTCTATCATCAAATGATTCCCCTTAAAGTTATATTCTTTAGCAAGTTTGCTATTAGGTTTGTCAATAAATATTATCCATTAAGTAATAGAATTTTGAAGTGTTTAATTTAAATGTATGGATCCTGGTCAATGTAGCATAAAATCATTAACAGATATGTGTCTTCTGTAATATTTTGTTGATTGGAGTTCAAAGATCATACATCATTTTCAGTTCCGATTTCTTACAAAAATGCTGTACATTTTAAAATATATTTATTTAAAATGGATCAAAGAAAAGTATTTTATTAATCGATGCAAATAAGTTAAAATAACGCCAAGAGACCAACGCCAACTACAGTAATTACTAGAAATACTTTAAGTGGTAGCCCTGAGCTATCTGATATAAAGTCATTATATCTGGATCTTTACATTAAACCTCATTTTTCATACATTTAAAAGCGGACTGTAAATATATTCTGCCTGTTTACGGAACTCAACTTGCAAAAAAAATCTTTTCCGAAACACATATGCATGTTTTATAGCAACCTTTATTTGTTCATACATTTAATTGCGGACTATAAATATGTTCTGCCTTTTTAACGAACCCAATGCTTTGGTATAGGTTCTTATAGGTTCCTTACCGACACAAATGGTCATGTTTTATAGCTACCATACAAATACTATATCCGATCTACATAAAAACACATATACGAAGTTCCAGTGATGTTTCGGATGTAAAACTCGTTTACTTTTTATATATAATGTACCGTACATACATGCTCTTGTTGTTTATTTTATTTTTTTAAATACTCAACATGTTTTGGCTATAGCCTTCATCATCATCATATCAACATTAGCATAGGAAGTGACATCAACGTCATACAGTAACGTAACGTCGTTATGCGGAAAACTTTCATAATATTACACATTACAAAGATGGATCAGTGTTGATACAACAGCCTTAAAGTTATAATAAAATTAATTAAAAAAAAAAAAACTCTTTTAATTTCAGGTTCATCGCAGTGACGCAGCCCATAAAGTATGCCAAACACAAGAATTCCAAGCGAGTACACTTTATGTTAGCTCTGACCTGGGTCGTTTCTATAGCAATAGCAGCACCCATAGCCCTTGGGGTCAACTACTCTGACGCCCGCAAGGCAGGAGTGTGTAGCTTCTTCAATTCGGATTTTCTCATCTATTCGTCAATGGGTTCCTTCTATATACCCTCGCTTATCATGCTATTTCTGTACTGGCGTATATACAGAGTGCTCCGCCTTCGAGCCCAGAGATCTTTAGCCAACAAGAAACCCAGGTCTATTGACACGCAAACGTTGACCAATGTTATCGAGAACCAAGCGTTACGGGAACCGAACGACAAAACTGGACTTGCGAAAATGGATAACGGAAAAGTATCTTCTTATAATACAACGTTAAATAATTGTACAAACAAAAATCACATGCAGACTCCAGAGACTAATTTAGACGATGCGTCTACGTCCAATCAGACTGATTCGCACGAAAAAGAAGAAGAAGAAGATAGTGATTCCAAAAGCCCTGTGCATTTGCCAGCAAAGGGAGAGCTTATTGTTAATCCGGCTGCGGAGGATATTGAAAGACGCGAGCAGTTTCAAGCGCTTGATACTGACATCGATGCAATCAACGCAAATATTAATAAGGACGAGGCGGAGACTATTTTTACCAACTCCAAAGGTAGTAAAATGGAAAACAATGATGGTGAAGAGACAAGTAGTGGGGAAAAGGCCAGTATAGACGGTAAAGGAAGGCGGAAAAAGGAAAAAAAGAACATGACAAAGTTTAACTTCCATATGCGCACAAGTAGAAAACGTAAAGAGAAGTCATCGTCTAGAAGGGAACGTAAAGCTACCAAAACTCTAGCTATCGTTTTAGGTAAGTAGACGTGAACATTGTGTGTTTAAGGTGAAATTCAATTGGCTAAATTAGCCCATATTTATTTAAGGCGATGATAAGAAGAAGCGCACACATCATGCAGTGATGGATATCATTTTGTCGCTTCATATGCATATCTTAGGGCTGATTTTTACATGCGATTTGATTATTTTTTTATATTAATTACTTCGTTAAACTCATAGCATATTGTTAATTGTATGTGTGCATCTGTCTTACTCAAATTTTTGTTTTGCACTAGGAAATATGTTACGGCAAAATAATCAGTGCTAACGTATTTCCTTTTTTTTCGCGAAATAAATCTGTCAGTTCGACATAAAAATAATTGGATTTATTAAAACATTATCGTAAGCGTTAAATTCCATATATTCTTTAAATTGTATTTGTGTCTGGTTCGATATTGCCGTTTATTATTACATGACCAGTTCTAATACTCAAAAACATATATGATATAATTTTCGCGAATACAATATTGGGACATTTGATTGCCTTAAAACGGTCAACTGTATTAGCGTTGTATATAAAGCAGATCGTTAAGACTACATTCGTTGTCTATCATCGTGTCTACAAAACTAATTCTTAACACATTGAGAAATTCACGGCACATTAATACCATGCGAGATTTGGCGCCGTAATGGCGGATATGTATTGCGTTAAAAGTTAATTAATATACATTTTGTTGTTAACGACCGGTAAATACCGGTACTTGAGAATTAGACCCAGTGGTTTACAGCAACATCAACTCTGTATTCAATAAAATACTAAAGTTAATGAACATCCTTCGGCGATTCTCAATTCTAGGTTATAACTTCATTACATCATTCTCCCCCGTTATTAGTACATGTGATGTTAAGATCGTTTTGTTTTATAGTCTAGTACCATCATCGATCTTGTATACGTATACATATATGTTAAACAAGTAAACATCTAATTTCTAGTTATTCGAACACCGGTGCTATTAACATTTTTTGTATACATTGTAATTATAATAAAAGATGAGAACAAGTGAACATTTAAATTCTAGTTTATCGAACAAAAGGGCTATAAACATTCTTTGTTTAAATTGTTTAAATAAGTTATGGCAGTAATTATTGCAAAATTCGAAATATTCATCGGGACCGCGTAGTCCTGTCTGATTACCGTGCCAATCATTCAAAAAAAAGAATGGATCGAAAGCAATTTAGGCCTCGCTCTGTTAAAAGGAGGTTTAATGCATGTGCGTTAAGTGTCGTCCAAGATAAGCCTTGCAGTCCGCATAGACTAATCATAGACGACACTTTCCTCCTAAACTGTTTTTTCGACAAGTATAGTCTTCCTTTTAACGAAAACTACGATACAAGCGGGAAGTGTCCTGACAGTTAAGGCTGTGCAGTCCACACAGGACCACACTTTTTTGCACATGCATTCAGCCCCTTTTTCTCAGATCGCGACTGACTTCTACAATAATGTGGCAATAAGAGTAACAGTACTTTTTAAATTGGATGCTGAAATTATAACACTGAGCTGTATTTAACACATGCATGTAAGTCGCGCTCTGTGAAAAGGGGGTTTAATGCATAATCTAAGGTGCCATCTCAGCCGTTAAGTTTCACCTGTAAGATCAAAGAGAGGCAATCGATATAAAATCACGTATACTGGCCATCAAACAAATTACATCCTTCGAGAATGGCCAAGATGTATTCCACATTAATCGAACCTGTCATAAAAAATGCAGATGAGCAATTACTGATGAGCGGTTACTGATTTCATAGCGATTATCGATATCTTTTGTAAGATAAAGTTCATTGAATACATTATTAATTAATGGTTGGGATAATCCGTTCGGTTGTATACCAGCACCTATCCTTAGAGATCCTATCATAATCAAAGCAACGTGTTTTTGTTATAGTTTTGCGTACGAATTTTAATAGTAAAACATTACAGAGATGAGAGTTTCATCATAAGTACATGCAATCGCCAATGTTGTATCAGTTGAATTACATGTACATTCGTTTTGATTGTATTTGAATATCAGCTGAAAAGTATGAACAGTTATACCAAATTATAGTTCATATCTGGTTACAATTATTTAAATCCCGCAATTCATGTCCGTTCAGTACTTGAACGCCTGCTTGCTCCAGTACCTGGTGTCTGGATCTGCCTGAGTATCGTTTTTGGAAAACTGAGCTTAATGCATATGCGTAAAGTTTCGTCCTACATTTGCATTTGCAGCCCGCACAGGCAAATCAGGGGCGACATTTTCCGCTTTTTGGAATGTTTCGTTTAAAGAAAGTATCTTGTAAAGGAAAATCCATTCCTGACGAAACGTGTCGTCCTCAATAAGAGTATGAGAACTGCGCGCGCATATCTGGGACGACCCTTTACGCACATGCATGAAGCAGAGTTGTCCCTCACGAGGCTCCGTTTACATTCAAATCATCGAATGGAACGTGATTGTCGGCAGTTTATGTACATGTGTTTGTACATTCTTTCTAACTTGTATCATCAATTAACGTACATGTATAAAATCACATACTGCAATGTTGAACCAATGCGACATTCAATGTTCTTACCCTTAAACAAGGTTACAGAATATATGTGTTACACATCAAGAGATTTAACAACTTAATCAAATATTTAATTGGGCTGTGTGGTGGTATGTCCTTTCTTTATTTCCAAATATTCTAATATTCTAACTACTAATTACCGATCCTTAATCGTGAAGACCTTCTTACCCAATAATTGAATCGCATTGGCTTCGCGTACGTCGAGAATCAATAAAACCCCGTTCGGGAAGAATAAACTTATCCTTTGATGTCTACTTAAGTCTAATATCTCTTTATATATGGCTTCACACCCTGGGGTTAATACGACACCAAGAAACCCTAAATGTCGATGTTGGACTTTAATGCGACTTTAATGCGAGGTATAAGCTCATACTGAAAATAATACTATTGAACGATACAATTAAGACAGAATGATTGGCAACGGATGTTAACATGGCATCCTTTTTTAAGGGATGGAGGAACACAGTTAAAGAATGTACCGAATATTTTGTTAAGATCTTATCTCTGTAGAGTCATTTGTGTTTTTCAAAAAAAATAAATGTATTACATGCTAAAGCAAAGATAAACAATCCAATGCATTTATGTTTTGTTGTTGACATCGAAAGACTTGTATAAAAAGCCAACTATCTAGAGATTTTTTTAAGAGACCAATACAATTTAATAATGTTATTATTATAATGTATGAATAATCCCTCATAAGTTTCACTAAATCAATTACAATTAAAAAAACAAATACTCAAAACGTGGAATATCTTGTTCTATACAAGCTTACTCATGTGCAACCTTTGACGGAACTGGAAAACTCGAATAAGATTTGATTAAAACAACAATTAATCTTCACTTATCGCAGACTAGATAGCACACGAGTTGTGTATGTTAAAAGTCAAGTGAGTGTAATTAGCCTACACTGTTCATGATAATATTAGATGAACTTCGCTGAAAAGGGGGTTTAATGCATATGCGTAAAGTTTCGTCCCAGATTAGCCTGTACAAACTGCAAAGGCTTATCAGGCAAGACACTTTTCGCCTTAATTGGATTTCGTCAAGAATATTCTTCCTTTTAACAAAAGGACAATACAATCGGAATGTTCCGTCCCTGATAAGCCTGTGCCGACACGTTTCTACAGTTAAAAGCATGTATTTTCAAATAATGTACACGTTATATATTTTACTATGAATAATGCGTTTATGTCCGAGCGTATGATATTTTACAAACGGAATGATGTCACATATTAATTTCATTTTCTGATGAAATCGCATAACCATACAAATAATAAGTAGTGTAATCGATGCTGTGTATTGGCCGATTGCCAACAACATACTTTATACAATATCTCGATTATACAAGTTATATCTGACTAGTTGTATGACATTGACCATTTATTTTGTTGTTCTTTGTTTCCAGTTGTTAAAAGGTACTTTTGAATGTGTCCTTCCATGTCGATAAGAGGACCAGCAAGTATCATACTAGCAATTTCAATAACAACACAGTTTTTGAATATAACAAAACAGAAAAACAGAAAAAAAAGTTTATTTTCGACTTAAGCATATACAACTCATCGTCGAAAACAATAAAGCAATAATACATACACAATATACAACATGTTTATGCATTGTTGAAAATACATGATTTTTTGTGACAATGAATGATGTAAGAGAAGGCTCTTTCTGTTTTAACAAAGTTAATTGAATGATTAATATCAATGTTTCCATACAATTTCAGTTTTGGAAAACACACACTCTCTAATAAATCTATATATTACAGGTGTTTTCTTACTTTGCTGGTGGCCTTTCTTCACTGTGAACATCATGCGTGCCATTTGTCTCCGCTATCAACTCCTCAACTACCCAACGTGCGACATCGATGAATACCTAATGAGCTTCTTCGTGTGGCTCGGCTACATCAACAGCTTCCTAAATCCAGTCATATACACCATCTTTAACCCGGAGTTTAGAAAAGCGTTCAAGCGGATCCTGATGGATTGCGTACCAAAGCGATACTAAGGCATCCGGAGAGATAATGTGATTGGCTTCTGGGACTGTCTTTATAACATTGAAAAATAAAATCACTGCCACGTGTTATTAAACAAATCACAAACATTTTGTTCGTTAAAATTTGTATAAAATAGTTCAATCTTCTAAAACATGCCATCGAAGTGCAATCTTTTATATTGAAGATGTATCTGAATACAAATGACATTGTGGAAGCGCCTATTGTATCGGCGTACAGAAATTTCAAACTATCAAAGATGTAAGCGTCCTTCATTTCGGTGCATAGTTAAGAAACTGTTTTGTGAGTGTTGTGTATCAGGTTCAATATCTTAACGATACGCAAACTTCTTTTTAAATATACGGAGCCTTTAATTGGAACATGATGAATATCCATATTGGGCTAATTACGTTGGCCCCTAATCAGTGTCCGCGTTGACTTGGGACGTTTGGCCCTAATCAGTGACCACGTTGACTTGGGACGTAAACGATGGGATAATGGTTGATGGACATTAACTTTACCATGTGCAATCACATAACTACATGTATTTATTGTTACACTATGGTACTCTGTATTTGTGAAGTGTTCACCTGGCCACAAATCTTTAGAGTACATAATCATGGTGTATAGATAGTTAGAGAGCATGAATGAATTTGTATGTTACCTGTATTAATTGTTCTTGTTCGGATGTTACTTCGATTATATCTGCGTAACACATACTTTGTTGATGAATTGGGGTTAATAAATGAGCATACATCTGCAAAACAGCACAAAACCTTCTCTCTGTTTGTTTCCATGAAATGAAATCTAATATAAAACATCATTGAAATATACTTTATGAACGACTACCTTATCACTGGTACAAATGTTGATGTTGGGACATTCGTCTTAAAAAAATCTTACAATAACAAAACCACTATAACACGCCGTTTATAGCTATGTCTGACCTGTCTTTGTGAACTTTGGATTAAAAGTAAATACTTATAGAACACACCGACAAAGTACCGCATATGTAGAGACCTATTGCTATTACGACAATGAGTATGTCATTGATAATTATGCATGTATTTACCTCCATTTTATCAAACATACTTGAGACCTGAATATGTCTCCAGAAGCTGCATCAACGTTATGCAATACTCCTAAATTCGCATTTACTTAACTTGCGAAATTCAATTCCTCCAAGTATTCTACCTTTGATAGACGATCAGTTCCATTCATCTTGAAAACGAACTTCGCGCGAACTACGTGTATCCATTAACCGATGGTTTCCATTAAGGGTGAAAAAACAATATTGTGATTTGCTTGTCTTTCAAGTGCAACCTGATAAAGTCAAGTTGCCGTCTGTGAATCTAATAGCACTTTTCTTTCCGCTTTATCAGAAAGACGCTCATTAATGTCATGCGTCAGTTAAACAGGATATATTTTTTAATTATGTATATGTGTATTGTTATCAAACAGGAGCAACTTAAGGTAGATAAATATAGAAATGAAATGGTCAAATATATATTTAAAAAAAAACTGCTACAGCAGAAGATAACTCTTGTTACAGCATATAGTCTTTTATTTATGACAAGGAACCCATAACCATAAAGTGAGTAGCACAAAAATGAATGGTACAAAACAAACATATACATACAAAAACACACACATATGTATAAAAGTGTAGTCACCACAATGAAGCGGTCAATGTAAAACATAGGAGGTTTATACCGTCTATAAGGAGCTCCAAACCTTACACTTTGTCTAGAACAATTCACCAAATATTATAGTTAACATAAAAACTAACCTTATTAGATCACAATTACAAATTATTAGCAACAATAGAACCACGTGTACCCATTAATCGATGGTGTCCATCAAAAATGGAAATAATATAGTTTCATATGCTTGTCTTTAAAGTGCAAATTTATAAGGCCGAGTTGCCGCCTGTGATTCACGAAGCATTTTTCTTTCCGCTTTATCTGTAAAATGCGAGTTCATGACATGCTTTTCGGAGGTTAATAGAGAAATATCAGTGAATTAAAAAATGTTTTATATTCCTAAGTTCTTATGCATTTACTAAATTAAAGTAATTCAATTCCTCCAAGTATTCTAATTTTGATAGTATGCAAGATAAAACAATTGAGGCAAAACTCCTAAATTTGGATGCATTAACTTAACTTGCGTAATAAAATTCCTCCTAATATCCTTCCTTTGCGAGAATAGCAGTTCCATTAATCTTAAAAACGTGTTTTGCTAGCGCCGTGCGTAACCATTAATCGATGATTTACTTTAAGGGTGGAAATAATATATTGTAATATGCTTGTCTTTTAAGTGCAAATCGATAAGGTCATTCTTTGAATCACGAAGCATATTTCCGCTTTATCAGTAAGATGCGAGTTAATGTCATGCTTTCCAGATGTTTATAGAGAAATATCAGTAAATTAAAACTGTTTTTTTTTTCAAACACTGAAAAATAACAATGAAAATTATCTATAATGTTCATAGTTTTATCTGAACGATTAATCCCGAAACACTATTTTCCCATACAATAAAAAGAATATATGTTCCATGATCACTCGCGAATTGAAATGGATATTCTACCAATTCCAACAAATATCCTCAATTTACTTCATACTTACGGTAAATGTACAAGCCAGTTAACTTATTTAACTCATATGTTCGAATGATACTTCTTCAGAACACTCCAGTTTAGCAGAAGCGAAATAAAACGGCATGTGAAATCATTTTTACGCTACTAGTATCGTTTGCATCAAATATTAAAATGGGTATACTCTTTTGTGATAAGAATAATTAGGATAATGATGTATTGAAATGTATTAAGACAATGCGATATAGTTATTAAAATAAATAATGGATATGTATGTGTATTGCAATTAACAAAGGAGCAACTTCAGGTATATGTTATTATAATTGTCTAATATGGGCCGCGATATGTGAAAAGTGGGCTAATACAGTAATATGAAGTGTCGTCCTAGATAAGCATGTGCAGTCCGCACAGGCTAATAAGGGACGCCACTAACCGCTTTAATGACATTTTGTGGCCGAATAATGATACTAACTCGCATTAACCAGAATAACAGTCGAGCACCCTACTAACTGAGAAACTTTGTTTTAAACTGTACCGTAACGCCGGCAAACTCATCATATATTTTATTTCAGAATACATTAGGCTTTAAGCCTATGCGTACACATACATATAATAAACAATATAGTTAACAGTGGTCAATAACATACAGGCATATACATATACTATTTTAAGCAATGTACATTTTAAATGTTTAACGGAAGATTTGGCAACTCTTAAGACATGCATATTCAAAATTAAACAGGTATTTCTTTTAATATTCATATGTATAAACATATAATAATACATAAATATATGTATTTATAAAACACTATTTACCGGATAGTATTAATTTAAGGTATGTATATTATATGCATATTTTAGACTCGTATCTTATTCAAATAAACGTGAATGTTCTAGTTTCAAG
The DNA here is from genome assembly GCA_007657795.1 of Dreissena rostriformis. Taxonomy (NCBI): domain Eukaryota; kingdom Metazoa; phylum Mollusca; class Bivalvia; order Myida; family Dreissenidae; genus Dreissena; species Dreissena rostriformis. Next base: position 152,195 of record VMBQ01001561.1, read on the forward strand.
TTTATTTATTTCAAACTCAGTTCATGCATAACATGACAGTGTGAGCAAAAGTTTCACACACATAAATTGGTAAAACATAGTTAAAGGGGCTACATATTACATCGCAAACTAAATGATAAAAAAAATCATTTAAAGGCATAAAATATTTAGTTGTAAAGCAACACAAACGAACAATATCAAAACGTTTAAGCATAGTGGATGTGTATACATACATATAGCTATAATCGCTATGACCAAAAATAGACAGTTATATCATTGTGCGCCTGATGGATGTCGTTATCAACTTTCCGATTAGCTGTTTATGGCAGCCGCGTTTGTGATTATTGTGAGAAAATAACGTCAATAATCCTACCATCAAATTCTGTCCAGTTTATGATCATTATTAACACATCGGATTCTACAGATTTGACGGTGAATATTGCCTTCATTATGCCTCTATGTCCAGTCTGCGGGAGATGGTTTACTCGTAAAACTATAAGTAGAAGCAGTGTGAATCTGCCTTTGCTTTCTTTACGAGTTGCAGATTTTACTTTACGAGTGTCGAATATTTTGCTTGACGCTTAGACTTCAGCGATAATGGTATATGCGATAAGTTTACATAGAGGGTATTTGTTGGATTTGGTGAACTATCGATTTTAATTCACGAATTATCATAGAAAACAATAGTTTCACCACGAGTGAATTTGAGTTCTATGATCAAGAGAGAATAAAATAGATATTCCACCGAATCCATCACATTTTCTTGCTTTGTTATTCTTTCAGAAGATTTTTGTGTATTTTTTGCCATAAAATATTGTCGTAAAACAATGACAATCATCGATAATATTCACTGTTAATTTTCACTGTTTGAAAAAGTTAATTACAATTTTTAATTCACTGATAATTCTCTATAAACAACCGGAAATCATAACATAATAATAAGTAATTACAGAAACAAACAAAAATGAAACAAAGCCCAGTGTTAAGTGTTTGTGTAAAGCTTTTTTCTTTGCAAATAATTTTCACTAAGAGGTCCATTAATGTGACGGAAAGCTTTTGCGAGCACCGCTTGTTATATGGACGCTACATATGTATTCACATTTAGCAAAAAGATCAAACTAATACATGTTTTTCAATGTGCTATGAAGATAAAATCACATGGTCGTGTGTCAATTCAAAATGCGTTTGTATTCCTACATGTACAATCATGGAAACGAATACGATTATTGTTGATGTGAGGGTTATTATTGTACATTTGAAGGTTGTCATATTTTCAAATATTGTCCCTCTTGTTTTCACAAGTTATGCTTCCAGTTAAATGGATTTACATGTGTTTGATAATGTTGTCACCGTCCCCAGAATTCCCATTCGTTGACACATTATTAGTCTGTCTTGGCAGATCATGGTGCGCTGTGACCGATTTTTTCTGCCGTCAGGCATGTCTGGATAAAATTGCTAACAAAGTTTACATATTGATAGTGCTATGTCAGTGCCAATCCGTAACACATTAACGGGGTAAAACTTTCGATCGCTGCCACATCTAACTGCCTTAATCGTGATTACATGAGCCATTAAATCGTGAAGCCTTGTACAGGAAGCTATACAATACGAAGTAACCGACACGTTTCGTGCTTAGAAAACACTGATACCGCGTATATCTTACACAACCCCCTTGACACAAATTACGCGTCTTTTGTGGAAGACGGACATATGCGTACAAGTCGTGTTACATTCAAATTAGTATGTTCTTATAATACACGTAATATCCGTTACGAGAATATAAATATCATTGCTTCCACCTGATTCTATTTACGTGTAGACACGCTTATACATTACTTAATTTTAATTTTGTTATAAACCGATTTATATTTCAGTTATCTTTTTATTGTAAGACTCTGTTGTTCTATGGTGTTTCAAGTGCGAAGTTTAATTTGTTTTGCGTTGTTCAAAATAAGTTTATGTTCTATGAGAAATGCACCTAAACCGAACATTGTTTGTTGAATCAACCGAGTGAGATATATAGTGAAAAAAACACTTTAACATTGACAATGATGTGATACTCTTCCGTTCTGAACAGGCAACTACTTGAGTTAAATGACGAAAAGGATTTTCTTGATATCCCCCATCATCGACATGTGAATGTTTTCAAACGCGGGCATCCTCTCAAAATCCAATTTGGGGATGTATATCCTCTAGGAACTTAACCGATAATAGTATTAGTGAGGTGTAAAGTAAGATTTCTTAGGATTATTTTTTCTGAGGCTGCTTGAGACCGAGTGATCAGCTGCAATCTAAATTGAATTGTTTCGTCTCAAACATATCGAATAACAAGCGGCGCTTGGCGACTTATTGCAGCTTACGTATTGTATAAAAACACTTCTGGGAACATGTTGGAATTAAATAATTGAACTTTAAATATTTAGTAGCGCTCTGTGAAATGGGGGTTTAATGCATGTGCGTTAAGTTTCGTCCCGGATTAGCATGTAGTGTCCGCACAGGCTAATCATGGACGAAATATCTCGCCTTAATTGAATTTTTGCTAATAACATACTTTTTCCAATAAAAAAAAATATCAGACAAGCGAAAAGTGTCGTCCTTGATTAGCCTGTACGGACTGTACAGGTAAATCTGGGAAGACACTACGAACATGAATTTTACACCCTTTGCACCGAGCGAGGCTAAATTATTGCGTCTGAGATAGCAATATCTTGCTTGAAATCAAAGCACGTTTAAACGTGATTTCTGTTTGGACTTAAATAATTGAACTTTAAATATAAATGTAACAACAACAATTCAAACGACCTATTGTTATTAGCTAGCTCGACAATGACATATTATTATTTTGTCTGAGATAGAAATTGCTTGACATCAAATCAAGTTAAGACGTTTCTGTGATAATAATCTTCCCTCAAATGGATGTGTTTCGCTGGGAATATTTTGACAAGAAAAAGTTAATACACTTGTCATATTACTGCGTCTGATGGTATACATTGTCTGTGAATTGTAACATTTATACTCCTTTTTTAATGATCGACATTTTACTTACATATCATAAATGTCGGTTTGTATTGTTCGGTATGTGCATTGGGTTATCGCATTTATTTTAAATCTGACGCGTGTTTGTCTTAAAATATATCTGAGTATCGAATTGGTATTTATCTCCATTTCCTCAATCACGCTCATCAAATTGCATTTGCCCTGCACTAATTTTCCAAATTAAATATATATCAATATTTTAATGTTTTATCCTAAAATAGAGATTCGTACAATTATGGTTTATATTACGAGTAGTTCAAAGAACATAATAATGTTTATTTTAGTGCGTTTGTATAGCCTGTTATAATTATTTATCCACATTCTACACCAACCTTGAAATCTATATTAACCTAGAGCAAAATTTAGTATTGATATAAGTTTTGCGTATCTTGCAATATGCGGAATGCACAATGGCATGTCCTGTAAACGTGATAGTTATTTTTGGATGTTGTTAACAACGCGATAATGTCTTACAAAAACAAACTTAACAATAAGATCATTAATGGCACGTAGGCCATATATTGCCATCGATTTCTTGTTGTCGTCTATAGAAGGTTTGCAGAACATCTTTGAAGCAATCCAATGGCAGATTGTAATTTGAATGGCATTAGAAAAAAAAATAGGCAAGTATGTGGATGAAGACTGTGCAATGATTGCCATATCTGAACATTCTTGGTAGTAAAACATCAACTGACATAAATAAAAACAAATTACATAGAACCCAATTATCATCAGTTCCAGGTGACCATTAAAATTGTATGTGCTTGAAGTTGTTTACTGATCGAAGGAAATCTACCTTACTAATTTGGTTTAGCGCCGCTTTAAAATAATTAATTACTCTTTGAAGGGTTAAGTTTTAAAGTTATTCTCCAAATTATATCATTGTTTGTTATGATCAATTAATAACTTTTTTGTTTAACAATTGCGTATACAAAAATCAATTTTCTTCTGTGCCATAGACAATCTTGAGCTTGAAGTTAACGAACACAATCTCCTTTATAAAAATTCAGCACCAGCAACCGAGGGCAGGCAACAACGAACATGAAATTGTTTGCAGTTTTCCATAATGGTCGTATTGCATACTTAACAATAACACATTTTCTTCGCGTAAGATGTTATTGTATTGCGTCATGCATTACATTTATATACAATCACACACAAATCCTAACACATCAGTGAGTAAAACACCCTTATCTCTCATTGGGGAATAGAAATGCCTTCAACTAAACCATGCAAACTTATGCGTGTTTCTGAAAATCGCTATTCGAATCGATGGAATTATCGTTTGAAATGTTTGCGTCCTCATATATATGAAAACAATTATAATTGCAATGTGCCGACAATGATAACATTAACTAATTTAATCCACTTTATTTTATGCTTTCCGGTGGTTTCTGGAGAAATATCAGTGAATTGAAGCTGATTATTCACTGTTTCAATCAGTGAAAATAAACAATGGAAATAATTTATAATTTTCATTATTTTACCGGAACAATTTGTGTGTGTGCAACAATACAAACAATATCATGTGCAAGCATAACATAAAAAGAAAATTTGTTGTACTCGGTGGAATATCAAATTGAATTCACTCGTAATCATGGAGATTTTTTTTTCTATTATCGAACGTGAATTAAAATTGATATTCCACCAAATCGAACAAATATCCTCTTAACAATGGACCCATGTTATTCCATTTACTTTCCAAATTTACTACATTGCAAACTCGATGTAGCAGGTGATCATCACTATATAACACTTGGAATTTTAATAGTATAACTTTTGATATAAATTTAATATTAATGTTCACCATTGCTCACAGACACGAATGTACCCTGGTCTTCTTTATTAAACACCTTCATATGCAGGTTGAAACCTATAGAATCTGATACTTTGATGTTGTTTTCAAACTTGGCAGTTATTGAATACGTAGGTATAACCTTAGTCTTATCAACTTGACAAGACAGTGTTAGATTAGGTGAAAAGGTAATATTTCAACCTGTAGACAAAACATGTATAGCATATTGCCAGATATTGAATCTATTTTTAAAAGATGTAAGATGCAATAGGTGATTGCACCAAATGCATGAATATAACAAAACAGTATGATATAGCTCAACCTCTCATATTTTGATCAAGCCTGAGTTCAATATTGTGAAGTACACAATACATAGTGCTACGGATGTCTCTTACATCTAGTTAACATAATTTACAAACTCAGCACGTTTTTAGATATATTTTAATGTATACATGAATTGTTCTAATGCGAAAATGCTCTTATCTTATTAAGTTATACGAGTTGGCAATGCAAGTATATATTTCTATGTTAAATTACAATACTATTATTTGTTAGAATACAGTCTTACAAAATAATTATTTGATAAAAGTCTCTTCGGGGTACTGTGTCTTACAATCTTCTTTAATGTAGACATTTATAGATACATGTTATTGTTTCTAAAAGTAAATATAACAAAAAAAATCTATTTAACCCAATAAATATTTGTTCTTTTTTTCTAATTATATCGTTGTTGAAAAAGTTTTGCAAAGGTTGTATTTCCTTTTATAAAGACGGGATTTGTATTCTATTTAAGAATTGATAGTTTTTTACTACTTTGATTTCCCTTTCTCATTGTTTGCCATCAAATATCTTGGTGTATGCACCAGTATGGTTCATTTGTGTAATGCAGATGGTCATAAACAATATGTACTCATCATATTATATAATTTATAACATTGTGGAAATTCCATTTTCGACTACATAGGCCTTTAAAGTGTGTCGTGAATATTCGGGACTGATCGAGTTGCTCCGTGTTATGCATCTTACGTTCTAGATGATCTTTATATTCGCGTGTTTTTGTCTTTCATGCAAATAACTGATAGTTATAATTAAAAGAAAATGTATATACGTGTATAGTTGTTAAACACATGCATTCTATAATACAGGAACTTTATCAAATTATACATTAGAAAACTCATATGTAATGATTATACTATGATTAAAATTCATTAGCATTATTTATACGTCAGAACCATATCCATACTAAAGTTATTCATTCAATAAATTAATACATTAACACTTACATACTACCGATGTAATACCATTAATAAATCTAAATACGATTAACAGATTGCTTCTTCCTTTATCCATTAATAAAAAACAGTAATCTGATCCAGAAGTATTTTTATATTTCACTATTAGGCAAAAAGCTTTATTGTAAAGCTTGATTTCTGAACTAAATGTTGTTGTTGTTTGTTTGTTTTAAAGAATATCACCTATTCATTCAGTCATTAAAATGTAAAATATCGTACATTCTACACATTGATATAGCCTTTTCTTATAATTCATGTTATGCGTATTTTAAAGTTCTCATTTGTGCACGGACTTTACCTTTCTCGGGTTTTAACAATGCTGTTTTCAAAGGACTGTCTGGAGTTTCACAGGCGAAAACGGTAACAATAACATAAAAAGTCAAACCCGATTCTTTGATCTCGAAACTAATCATTGAGCGAATTATGGATTGCAAGTTAGTTTCAAAGCTATATGATCCAAATCATAGCACGTTTTGAAATTGTTGAAAAGGACCTTAAAGTTATTGAGTTGCGAGTAATTTGTATCTTGTGCATAATCAAAGAAACCAAACGAAATAAATCTTCAATAGTATTTTGAAAATAAAATATAATTATTCAAGTTATTCAAAAAGGCCTCAAAAAATATATTTGCAATAAATGTACACACAAAGTGTTACAAAGGCTTTTTATATACAATGTGATTTCAGTTAAAACTATAACATGTAATACAATCATTTTCATAAACGCAAATCTATTCAATCAGACCTAGAATGAGGCAGAAGTTTATGTCAAAAAGTGTTATAATTATATAACTATGTGATACTTTGCTTATTAATGTTTCCCAGTCCAGTGCTAGCCATATGGAATCTGATATTTTTCCAGACAGTTACGATTCAGTAACCACTTGGGAAATTCGTATTCTATCAATTAAGCCGTTACATTCTGCTCTGTAAGCAGACCTGTTATATCAATAGTGCACAGACTCGCATAACTTGATTAAGCCCTTGGTAATTGACCACGCGAAATAGATGCCACTTGCTCGATGAGATTTTGTTTTCTACGAACATAATGCTGAAAAGTCAGGAATTGTATTTGGTAATTTTCTGTATGGGGTAGATTCATCACTTATCAAAACCGGATAACATATACAGAGTATTGTATGTGTGATTGTTTTAGTTTAAAACAGTCTTCATTGTATAATAATTTAATACGCTTTTAAATAATAGACCTCTACAAGAATAATATAATTATGGGCACAGAACACATACCCATATAGTTTTGATGAAACAAATACCTAGTAGACTCTAATAAACGGCAAACACTATAAAAGTTTGTTTCCAATTAAGTAACTGACCCAAATTTGTTTTTCTGACGCAGGACTTTTAAGGTATTGCAGGTGGAGTTTTCGATAAATTTTGATAAATTTGATCAAATGCAGGAAAGTAACTGTTAAGTTTTTTCCAAAATATGGCTGCATATTACTATGTTCGCTTTGTTAATTTACGAAAGATAACTGAAATAAGAATGTAAAACATAGTTATGGATGATTTTTGCATGTGATTGCATATTCTTATTTGAGTAGAGAATCGTACAAAAAAGTTAAGCCGACCTTATTACGGTTTTTCCGTTTTTATTGGAAAACATGACATATAATGGGCTAAAACATATATAGGTTGTCTTACAATTAAAGCAAGGATTTTTTGAGTGTGTGTGTGTGTTATAGAAAAACGTTTACACTTACCAAAGGTCAAATGAAATATCTAAACTAAAATTGTAAATTATTAAAACCATGTGTCGAATACTTGCGTCTAAAATTATAGGTGTGTATTAATTGGAAGAAATGATGTGATTATCTCTGAGATATTTCTAAGATATATGTGAACTTATGTTAATCGATCGCTTCATTAATGTCTGCCTTGCCCGGTGTATTTCATGTCCTGTCACAACTGCGTTCAGCTCTTTGTTTACCATTCTTAAATCAATGCAAAGTTCCGCGATTCATCGCTTCGTTCCGTCCGCGGTTCCCTAATGGAATTAATATAAATTGCTGTTCCTTTATGTATATCTTTCATTGAATCACAGACGATATTGCATGGTTTCAGTCAGTTAAGTTTGCATGGACAGATCGTCGTTTTGTATAATAGATGTGTATCCCCATGTAGGATGCTTTCACATAATGATGTTGCTGTTTAGTACATTCCGTAAGAATAACGCTTTATTTATATCGTTTGATAGATCAAAGCATGTGATTAAAATCATCACTTTGACGCCGTAATCAAAAAGTCCGTTTAAAGATACGAAACAGTTAACATTCATAACATTCATAACAGCTGTTTGTATGTGTTTGTTTTTATGTTTTTTAATAAATAATAGGTTGACACGCAATTTGATTTTATTGCTTTAATTTACTGATCTGATTCTGTTATAAAAACTAATTATCATCATTTAAATATCGCTTTGTAATTATATTTAAAACAAAAAACAATCATGTGTTGACACATATTGCTTTTTTACGCAGCATAGAAGGAGTGCACATTAGAAGAAAAAAACAGTATTAAAAGGAATATGTGATTATATGCTTTGCACTTCGATAATCAGGTTTTTTTCGAAATAGGCAGGTAAACACAGCATGTTCAATATTGTGTTTCGAAAATTATCTTTCAAAAAGTATATATTGTGTGTAATTGGACATGTTGAACGCGAATTCAATTTCGAATATTATTCTCCAAACACGATAACGGATACAGTAAACATGGACAAATTCTGATTATGTTGTATTCAGAAGTCCGGTTACTGTATTTAACAGAACATATCAATCGTGATCAAATAATTAGTATTACGAAGTACATTCCATGTCTCAATTTAACCAGGATTCATACACGATTATGACATCTCCATCCATATTCCATTAGTATTATTTTAAGGTTAGTAGGGGTGTTCTATGACACCATTCATATCTCAAATTCGTTTAAACCCAGATTCTTAATACATTATTTGCAACCTTTTTCGCGAGGGCTCAAGTTATATTTAAGGTAATATAATATAAAATCAATTTTCACGTTGTTTGTACAACCAGTTCTCTTTAGGAGAGGATACGTGTGCCGGCGTAAATGCGTCAAACTATATTAAGTTTACTTGTATTACAGAGATCGAGTACTCGCGCGTTGTGTTTGTTCAACTGTGTATCTGTTACCACTCACGTGTTTCCCATGCATTGATGAAATTAGTGTACACATAATTAGTGTAGGTTATACCATGTATTAGTCGACTTTGATCTGCAAGAATTGTGGGTTATTAAGCATTAAATCGAAGAAGGGCCGTGATTTATAAAAAATTGTATGCATTATTCAACTCAATATGAGATGCACCTATACTCGGATGTAAACTTAATGCCCATATTCCTTTTACAGTTATAATCTACATGAAAATGTTCTAATTATAATTGACATACTTCTAATAAAACATATTAAATAATCATTAAATATAATCAATATTATAATCATCAACAGACATTGGATTATAAACTAATGTTTAATGTTAAATATACGTTTTCAACTTGCATTAAATGATTACTCTTCCTTTGATCTGCTATTTGCCAAGGCAAAACATAATCTGTCTTTGTACAATATTGAAGAAGATAATACAAATAACAGATTAAATACATTTGAAAGATTAATGATGGTTCTTTAAAAGAGGATAAAAGAAGAAAATTGAATGATTATGAACATACGCTTGAATGTGGTTTTACTTCTATGCAAAGATGTTATTTAAGCCATATATATAAAAAAAACATAAGAAGCTAACATTAAATCTCACTTGCAACGGTTTCTAAACACGATATCATTAACTTTAATGTATGGGGTCACGTTTCAGAGACTTGATGTAATGAGGCATTCATCAAATCTAGAGAGTCAAAACATTTTATAGAAACTGCATTAAGCAGGCATTTGCTAGATAAGAACTTGAATATATGGGCCGTGCTCTGTGAAAAAAGGGGTTTTTAATACATGTGCGTAAAGTGTCGCCCAAGATCAGCCTGTGCATGTCATATTGTATGGCGAAATGCACGATTAAGATTTTGCAAAATATTACTGCATTCGACTATATAGGCAATAGTTATTGAAATAAACAAAAGATAACTAAACCAAGAATGCAAAATGTGATGGATATTTCTGCATGTAATTGCATATTATTAAATAAATATTAATTAACGTGGAGAATTGTAAAAAAAGGTTTGAAAAATGTTTCGTTGCATAATTACCTTTTTGCCGATGTAAGTGGAATCACAGGACATATATAGTGCTTTAACATATAGGTTTTCTTAACATTAACCCACATCTTTTTTGCGAGTGTGTGTAAAAGAAAAAAGCTTACACTTGCCAAAAGTCAGATGGAATATCTAAGCTTACAAGAAAAAAAACAACATATTACGAACTAATAGTATCTAAAATTCTAGTTGTACACTAATTGGAAAAGTAGTTGAGTGTAAGAAATGTTATGGCTATTTCTGAATATATCTTTGATATATGTGCCGCATATCACTTATTTAAATCGATCGCTTTATTGATGTCTTCCTTGTCCAGTGTATTTCATGTCTTGTCACAACTGCGTTCAGCTCTTTGTTTATACCATTCTTAAATCATCGCTTCGTTTCGCGGTTCCCTAATGGAATAAATATTTATTGCTGTACCTGTATCTTTATCTTTTCTTGATTCAACGACGATATTGCATGGTTTCAGTCAGCTACAAATGTACGTTTGCATGGACAGATCGTCGTTATGAATACAGGATTTATATTCCCATGTGGGATGCTTTCAAATATTGATGTTGTTGTTGTAATAATTTGCGTTAGATGAACGCATTTATTGATTGGTTTGATGTATCAAAGTATGTGAGTCCGTTTAAACTTACGAAACGGTAATCATCCATAACATTCATAATTTTGTATATGTTTTTTTCAATAAATAATGGGTAGACACGCTTTTTTTAAATATATAGAAATGATTATATTACACAAATCATTATGATCATTTAAATAGTTCATTGTTATTTTATTTAAAGCAATCATGTGCTGTTACGTATAGTTACTATTATTCAAAAGAGAATGAATGCAAATTATAAGAGAATACCAGAAGAGAATATCAGTAACAAAAGAAATACGTGATAACATGTAATGTACATATACATCGATAATCTGTTATTTGTTTTATCGAAATTGGAATGCTTAACTTTGGAGGTAAACACAGTATGCTTAATATTGCCTTTCGTAAATTATCTTTGATAAACGATTGTGTGGGTAATTGTCGATGTCTAACACGAATTTAATTTAGATTATTAATCTCAAAACACGATAACTGACAAAAGCAACACGGAAAAATGCTGATTTTTTTCAGAAATCCGGTTACTTTATTTGACAGAACATATCCGTCGTGATCAAATTATTAAAAAGTACATTTCATTTCTAAATTTAACCAGGAGTTATACAACTCAATGTTCTATGAGACCATTCCGATCTCCAATTCGTTTAAACCAAGACTATTAACAACTTATCTGCTTTCTTTTTCGCGAGGGCTGAAGTTATATTTAAAGTAATATACTATACAATCAATTGTCGCCTTGTTTCTTCAACGGCTCATCTTAAGAGATGACTCGTGTTTTGGCGTCAATGCGTCAAATAATATTAAGTTTACTTGTATAACAGAGATAGAGTACTCGCGCGTTGTGTTTGTTCAAACCAGAGCCACACATCATTATCTTTCTTTGTACAATAGTAAAAAAGATAATACAAAAAACAGATCAAACACATTTTGAAGATTAATATCGTTTCTTAAAAAGAAGATAAAAAAAGAAAATTGAATTTTTATGAACACAAACTTTTATATTGCTTGACTTCTGTACAAATATGTTATGAAATCAATATAATGACGTAAGAAACTAACATTCAATCTCAATTGGAACAATTACTTTATATGATAAATTAACTTGAATGTCTGGGATCAGGTTTCAGGGTCTTGATGTAATGGGGAACTCATCAAATCTAGAGAGTCAAAACGATGTATAGAAGCTGCAATAAGCAGGCGATTGCTAGAGCAGAACATGGATACATAAGCCTTGTTCTGGGCAAACTAGGCTTTATGCATATGCGTAAAGTGTCGTTCCAGATTAGCGTGTGCAGTCCGTACAGACTATCAGGGGCGACACTTTGTAGTCTTCATGGGATGTTTCGTTTGAAGGAAGTCTCTTCTTTGCGAAATTCCAGCTTAGGCGGAAAGCGTCGTCCCTGAAAAGCCTGTGAAGACTGCAGAGGCTAATCTTGAACTACACTTTACGCACATTCATTAAGACCAGTTTTCTGAGAACGCCTCTCATGTTATCTACCCATATCGCTGCATGTTGCTTGTCAAATTCGACACCAAAGGTCGCCATATTGATCGTGAAGGAGGATATTTGTTGATATATATATAAGACAGAATCACATTCAAAATCGATGCCTTTTCCCATGTATTTCATGGGAATAACTCTTAAGAAAGAAACTGTGGAAAACTCGGGATGACAAGATACGGTGATAAAATCGCATGGACAAACAATTTTGCTCGTTTTCTTATTGTGTGCAATTGTCATTTGTTTATCCACTCTTATTAAATCTGTATGTTAGCGTGCCGTTGCTTTGAGTGCCTCAGAAAGTAGCTGTATTTGATCGCAGATGCTTTGAACTCCTACTTATTGGTGCGCAGCCTTATCAGGTAGTACTACAGAAGTCTGCAATCGACCATATAACATAAAAATGAATTAGCACGAACATCTATCTCAGCATTGTTGTTTCTCAATATAAAGCATGGTCGCTTTTGTTTTTATTTATTTGAATTGTCTGATCGTATTTAAAGAATAGTTTTATTCCACAAATCAAACAACCTTTTCAATATAAGTATCAACCATACAATTATTATGTAGACGCACTTCCGCATATATTGTATAACGATATTGTTTTTATTAAATAAACACGGAGCACACGCATAACTACCATACTATATGAACATTTTAAGATATTTATTGCAACAATCAGATTTAATATGTGGGTATTACACATATTGTATAGAAAGGACTTTCACAGTCGTGTCATCTTACAAAACTGATATCACATAAATATATATTGACAAGTATCGTGACGGAAGAAAACCTATAATAGTTAAAAGGCAGAGAAACACATGTGATTTTCTTAATAAACAACCCATATGGTATCGACGAAATAGTTAATAAAAGGTCATTTTTCCATTTATTTCTATGGAAACGATCATTTGATGCTGTGTGTTGGTTTTGAAATACAGAAACTGACATTCAAAAAGTTATGCAATTTCAATTACATCAGTAGCTCCAGGCTGCATTATATATATATATAGTATTAATTATTCTTGGAAGAATAGAATGGAATAATATAACATACAAAAATAATTCGAACAGTTTCTTTACACCAGTTTTGGTCCGATAATGGAAATACCAAGCATCAAACAGTAAGAATCGACATTCCAATTTCGACTCTTTCAAAAACCTGCAAACTATAACTATCATTTGCATTTAAAACGCAATTTTCCATTGAATGTAAAATCTAGTAAAAGTCTCGCATAGACCAATACTTAATACATGCATTGTCGAGTCGCACATCATGCAATGAATTTCATTTACAATTGATCTTTGATCTCGAAACTAATAATTTAGAGAATTATGCATTGCAAGTAAGCCATCTTATTCAAGATCATAACACATTTTGCAATTGTTGAAATGAATTCCTGGAAATTATTATCATGCGCATTTGCAAATTAATTTGGAAGCTATCTTATTTCAGATCATAAAACATTTTGCAATTGGAAAAATCAATTGCGGGGAAATTATCACAGTATGCATTATCAAAGAAACCAAGAGAAATTGTTGTTTTAAATTTTCGTTAAGTCAATTATTAAACACAACGCGTCCGAACAGAGTTAAAATAATTCCTTCCAAGACGTACCATATGAATGACAATCTATTTAACAGTTCGGGAACACACCGACTAATCCATTGATAGAATATCTAATATTGTGGTATAAATAAATTTTATTTAGAGTTAAACTTTATAAATTTAAAGTTTTTGTGAGTGATCACATTTTCATTGAACAGCATGCAGGCATTTATTACATCACGTTATTACATCAAGCTTTATTTCAAATATTACTGGTAATGTAACTCACTGATTTGACAATGTGTTGGTACAGTCAGTTCAATTTTTATGTAATAATCAAATGCTAGTGTAAAATTCTTACAATGTTTTTTGGATCGCAACACAACTTATTCCGATTTTTTTTTTAAATTGTATTACTTAGATAAATTGTAATTATTCCCATTTGTCCAAAATGCCTCAAATAATATCTTCGCAAATAAGGAATAAACATTTTGTGACAACGCCTTTTCATTAACAAAACGTGTGGCTTCAATTTAAACGATAAAGTGTAATATTATCACTTTCATAAACGCACATCTATTCGATCGGACCTGGAATGAGGCAGAAGTTTCTCTCAAAATCTATCACAATTATATAACTATGTTATACTTTGCTCCTAATGTTTTCCCTGTGCAGTGCTTGTTATATGGAATCTGATATTGTTCAAGATAGTAACGATTCAGTAACGACTTGGGAAATTCGTATTTAATCAATTAAGCCGTTACCTTTTGCTCTGTTAGCTGATCTATTATATCAATAGTACACAGACTCGCAAAACTTGATTTGGCCCTTGGTAATTGACCATGATAAATTGAAGGCACTTCGACCTATCGCGATGAGAGTGTATTTTCTACGAAAATAATGCTGAAAGGTCAAGCATTGTATTTGCTAATTGTCTGTATGCGGTAGATTCATCACTTTGTCAAAACCTGATAGAATATAAAAAGTGTTTTATATGTTATTGCAAATAGACGTCATTTTGTAATCATATATCATGCTCATACAAATTTGAACTGCTCAAGCTTAATATAATTATGGGACTGAACAGCAAGCAAACATAGTTGTGAGGGACAAAATAACTAGAATACTCGTATCCACGGCAAACTATATACGAGTGTGTTTGCACTAAACCGACCGACCCCAATTTGTTGTTCTGACCCAATACTGTTAAGGTATTGCAGGTGGAGTTGTGTTTTATGCATGTGCTCGATTGCAATAAAGTTGCAATTAAGTTGTCACAAAATATTGCTGCATTCGACTATATTTGCTATATTAATTGACATAAACGAAAATGGCTAAAACAATTATTTAAAATATAATTACGAATGATTTCTACATGTGATAGTATATATTTTTATTAAAGTGGGTAATAGTTAAAAAAAAGGTTAAAAACAGTTTTACCGACCTAATTACCTTTTTTGCCGATGTTTGTAAAAACACATAAAATTTAGTGCTAACAAATATTGGTGGTCTTAAAATTTACACAAACCTTCGTTTGCGTTTGTGTGTTCCAGAAAAACGTTCACACGTGCCAAATGTCAGACGAAATATCTAAGCTTACACGAAAAAAACAAACATGTGTGGAACTATTGTTATCTAAAATTTGAGAAGTGTACTATTTGGAAGAAAAAAATGTTGCTCTCTCTGAATATATCTCTGATATATGTGCCGGATATCACTTATGTCGATCGATTTATTAAAATGTCTGTCTTGCTCGAAGTATGTATTTCATGTCCTTTCACAACTACGTTCAGATCTTTGTTTATACTATTCTTAAATAAGTTCTCCGTTCCGCGTTCCCATAATGGAATTAACATTTATTGATGTTCCTTTGTGTATATCTTTTATTGAATCACATACGACATTGCATGTTTTCAGTCAGCTACGTTTGCATGGACAGATCGTCGTGCTGAATAACATATGTATATCCCATGTAGGATGCTTTCACACAATGATGTTGCAGTTTAAATACATTCCGTAAGAAGAACGCATTTATTATATCGTTTGATGAATCAAAGTATGTGATCAAAATTATCAATTTGACACCAAACTCAAATGTCTGTTTTAAACTACGAAACATTAAATATCTACAATATTCATAGCAATTGTTTTGTATGTTTATGTCCTCATTTTTGTTTTGTTTCAACAACAGTTTTTTTTTAACATATAGATATGGTTCGACTAAACAACTAACTATGATCATTTAAATTGAAGTGTTATTATATTAAAAAAATACAATCATTTTTTGAAATATATATCTGCTTCTACTCAGAATAGAAGAAATGAACATGATAAGACCATATTATTAGCAAAAGGAATTTTTGTGTATATGTTATGTACTTCGATAATCTGTGATTTGTTGTGTCGAGATTGGTTAGCTAATATTTGGAGGTAAAAATAGTATGCTTAATATTGTGTTTCGTAATTTATCTTTCATAAACGATATTGTGGTTACTTGGAGATGTTAAACACGAATTCAATTTCGGATATTAATCACCAAACACTATAACGAATAAAGATAACATGGACAAAATATGATTATGTTTTATTAAGAAATCCGGTAACTGTATTGAATAGAACATACCAATCGTGATCAAATAATTAGTATTACAAAGTACATTTCATAAAATGAATTTTACCAGGATTTCTAAAACACTAGGATGACATCTCCGTCCATAATCCATAAGTAGTATTTTTAGGTTAATATGGGTGTTGTATGAGACCTTAACAACTTATATGCATTCTTTTTCGCGCGGGCTCAAGTTATATTTAGGGTAATATAATAGAAAATCAATTGCCGCTTTGTTTGTAAAACCTGTTCTCCTTAAAAGATGAAACGTGTTTCTGTGCCAATTCGTCGAATTATATAAAGTTAACTTGTGTTTCAGAGATCGAGTTCTTACGCGTTGTGTATGTTCAACTGTGTATCTGTTACCACTCACGTGTTTTCCATCAATTGATAAAATTAGGGTTAACATCATACGTGTAGTTAATCGCCTATATGAGTCGACTTCGATCTGCAAGCAATGTGGTTTATTAAGCATTCACTCTCTGAAGTGTCGTGTTTTCAAACAAAAAAGTTGTATTCATTATTCAACTCAATTTGAGATGCACCTATAATCGGCTGGAACATAGCTGTCCATATTACTTTAATCATCCACGTCAAAACTTTTTAATAACAATTGGCATACTTCTATTAAAACATTTTTAAAACCCATTAATCAAAATCACTATTATAAGCATCAGCATACATTGGATCAGGAATTTATGTTTAATGTAACAAAATACGTTTAAACTTGCATTGATGATTACTCGTCCTTTAATCTGCTGTAAACCAAATAAAATCATGATCTTTCTTTGTACAATATTCAAGAAGATAATACCAATAACAGACCAAATACATCTCGATGATTTATATTGTTTCTTAAAAAGAACATAAAAAAAGAAACTTGAATTATTATGAACATTGTTTTAATATTGTCTAATTTCTATGCAAAGATGTTATTTAAGCAATATAAAAACGTAAGAAGCTAACATTCACTCTCAATTTGAACAGTTACTTACGATAAAATTAACTTGAACGTCTTTACGCATATGCATTAAGACCAGTTTTCCCGTAACGCGTCTAATATTATCTACCCATATCGCCACATGTTGATTGTCAAATTCGACACCAAAGGTCGCCAAATTGATCGCAAAGGAGGATACTTAATAGAAATGTATAAGACAGAATCACATTCAAAATCGATGCCTTTCCCCAGCATTTCCTGTGAATATCTCTTCCTGGGAATAGGAACTGTTGGATACTCGTGCTGACAAGATGCCGTGATAAAATCGCGTGGACAAACGGTTTTGCCCGTTTTCTTATTGTTTGCATTTGTCATTTGTTTACGCACTCTAATTAAATCTGTCCGTTAGCGTGCCGTTGCTTAGAGTGTCTCAGAAAGTAGCTTCATTTGATCGCAGTCGCGTTGGACTCCCACTAATTGGTGTGCAGCGAAAGCAGTTAATGAAACATAAGTCTGCAATCGACCATATAATATCAAAATGAAAAGGCACGAACATTTATCTCATTTTTCTTATTTCTCAGTATGAAAAATAGTCGTGTTTGTGTTTATTGACGTCAATGGCATGTTCTTATTTAAAGGATTTATCATTCCACAAATCTAACACACTTTTAAATACAATATATATATATATCCTTTACGTATCAATACCATAAAATTACGGAAAATATTGTATAACGGTGTATTTTAATTAAATTCACACAGAGCACACGCATAACAACCATACTATAGACCATTTTTAGATTTGTATAACACATATTGTATAGAAAGACTTTGACAGTCGCCATCATCTTTCAAATCGGTTATCACATATATATTAAAAGTTTCTTGAAGGAAGAAACACTGAAATAGTTAAAACGGGAAGAAACACATGTGCTTTTTAAAATAAACAAGCCACATTTCATCGACAAAATGGTTTATAAAAAGAAAATTGGTATCATGGATTTCTATGGAAACGATCATTTGATGCTGTGTGGTGGTTTTGAAATACAAAAACGGCCATTCAAACGGTGATTTTAGCATTATCAGCTTTAAGATGCATTTTTGTATATTTGTTTTTTAATTATTCTTGTAAGGAAATAATGAATTATTATAATATAAAATCATATTTCGATTCAGTTTTTTTTTTGTAACACCAGTTTTTTTTCCCGATAATGGAAATGCAGTGCATTAAACAGTATGAGTCAATTGTTTCTCTTTTTTTTATAATTTGTATAACATGTGTACAATAGCAATGTTATTATTTACTAACCGACAAGCTAGTCTCAAATGAAATGATTTATATATGCATATACTTTTATTTTTATACAATGATATCTTGTGTCATGCTTTTTACAATGTCTATCTATCCATACTAAACATAATGTGTTTGTGTAACTCTCTGAAAATATTAACTCATTTTTGTACGACTAATACCTTGTGTACAGTTCGGAGCAGGATGATCTAGACCTGCACATAAGTAAGGACGAGGTAAATAAACTATATTTTCTCAAAAAAAAAACAATCAGAAAAAACAAAACATTTCGATTGTTTCACAAACCCACACAATATTATTTTATCATTATCATTTGCATTTAACACGCGACCTTCCATCGAATGTAAAATCTAGTAAAAGTCGCGCTTAAACCGAATACCTAATACATGCATTGTTGATTTGCACATCTTGCAATGTCATTTCTATTTCCAGAAAGAACACGTATTTTGTATACAAATTACAAAATACTAATACATGACGGCAAAAGACGCTAAGTTATATTTTGTTCAGTTACATTTCTCCGCTCTAGACGACATGATAATATTTCACTTGGCAGCGAATCAAGCTGGAATGGCCGACCATAAACATCATTTATGCTTTATCACGACATTAGCAACAACTTAGACTGAGAGCAACATTACACCCACAACAGTGGACACATCGGTCGATAAAGTCTCCGACGTTTAATACATATTAAACAGCAACGGCCAAACTATTCACCGAATATGTTAAGTTACACAGTATATGTCATAGTTAAGTTACTTGCTGCATATTCATTTGCTGTATTACATTTTACATACCATATGTGTTGGGATTTGTATTGTTCGTCATGTGCATTTGGTTATAGCGTTATGCAAAAAACGAACGCATGTGTCTTTGTTTAATACATCTGAGTATCATAAGGGATGCGGGATAAAAGGCATACAATTAAAAAAAAAACGGAAAATGATTAAACGATAACACCAACATGTGGGATGGCGCATTGGTTCATTTGGAGATATATTGTATTGGAAGTTGGTACATACATGTTTTATGATACATACACCCATCCTTATGAAACAACTGAATCAAAATGTTGTTTTGTTTAACCCGTTCCCTTTTTCATCATTAAACATTATATAAAAAAATTTAAACACTTTTTTTTACCTGTCAGATGTTTCAAAGTTCTAATGTTATCTAGCGCATTTACATAAATCATTTGGTTGACTGCAAGCAAACCGTCAACATAAACATCAACATTCAACACACTGTCAGACAAGCAGTTACACAGCTGTCTTAGGTGTGTTATTTCCATTTTTAATGCAAAATCAGATACTATCAGATGTGTTATTATCAACAGGTCCTAAATTTCGCTCTTGAAATCTTAATTGATTGGAACTGATTTTTCTTATTACATAATAATCTCTATTGTTATCGTTTTTATTCTAAAATAGAGACTTGTACACTTATTTGTTTTTAACTTTCAAAACAAATACTTCGCTTTCAAACATTTATATTTTATGAATTAGACCCTAAACACATTTCTGTGTTATATGGCTAAGTTTATTCAATATACAATAGACAAACAGAACATGAGTATACATGTTCAAAACAAAGTAACATATATAAAAGCATGAAATGTGATCAGTATTGGATTTCCTAAATTTTTAAATTAAGTATCAATAAATGAAAATGTAAAGGACAATTGGTTTACAGAATTTATAAAGTATTTAACAATGTTATAATGATAATATAAAAAAAAAACATCGAAGAAATATCTTCAGGATAGCGAGAAGTAAAGTTTGAGTAATGCATTATACACAATTAATAATAATAATATTTATACACGTTTCTTTGATTTAATGCTTTATGTACAAACATGGCTAAATTTCTGTTTCGACTTTTATTATCAGATAGCATTAATTCAAAAAAATATCAGATTTGGTTAGGTCTTTTCCAGCTATATCTATTTATATACAATTGTCTAATACCATCATAATAACTTAATAGGGACGTTTACATTTGTATTTACTCAAGCTTAATTAAAAACTGTAGTTTACTTTTCGTAACACAAATGATTTAATATGCAATATTGCATGTCGTGTAAACGCAACAATTTCGTTTGCTTTTATGAACAACGCGATATTTTCTTACGAAAATAAACTTAACAGAACGATCATTAAAATGATGGTAAGCTATCTATTGCATTGGTTTCGAGAAGTCGTCTTTAGTAGTTTTGTAATTGTCATTCGAATGACATTAGCACACACAAACACGAGAAATATATAGGAGATGATATAGCAATTATTGAAATATTATAAAATACTAAGTAGTAAAACATCCAATGACAAAAATATAACAAATAGCATGAATCACAGTTTCATCACTTAACATACCCTGTTTATCCAATACGTTTCATTGCTTGTTTAACAATGCGTCATAACTTCTATTTCGTAAGTATTTTATCACGTCATGTGTAATTTAAAATCACTTATAAATCGTAACAAATTGGTGAGAAATACACAATAACTTTTTCTCGCGGAATAAATGTGTCTTCAAATTTACCGAGAAAAATGATACATGAATTTGAAAAATGCTGGGCGGATTAGCGAAATGGATTAGCTTGTAATGTTTGCATTCTCAAAAAAATAAAACAAATCCGGATTGCAAAGGACAGATACAGATAATATTAATTCATTTGGAAAGCTACTACAATTGGTCCATGACACGTTCTTTTTCTTCCAGATTTACTATGTTGCAATCTCGATATAGCAGGTGATACAACAACAATTGGTTTCTGAAAAGTATAGCATGTTGTACTTGCAAAAAAAAATGCTTACCATTGCTAACAAATAACACTCTATGAATTGTTAATGACATGACACCGTGGTGTACTTCTATAAACACATTCATGTGCAGATTGAAAGCGGTTAATTGCGACATGTATACTGTTATTTATCTTTGGCTGTTAAATTATATGTGGATGTAACTTGGCAAGAACGTGTGAGGTAAAGTAGGCAGATATAATTTAAACTTATGCACACCGTATATGAAGAGTTTTGCCAGATAGTAACATTTAAGATTTGCGGATGCTACATACACTTGTTGATGCCACGAAAAGCAGTCATATTATGCGAGATATACCATAAATAGTGCAATAACTAATTATATCATCTTCTAGTAGTTAACATAAGGCGCAACTCGGTTTTAGCAAACACACACCAATGGTCACATGTAGTAATTTGATTACATAGGCGATACTTGTTCTATCCAAAAAAGAATATAATCTAATTCATATACACAATTAAGCAATCCCCGTATATAAAAAAATATAAAACTATATCAAATAACACTATTATTAATTGTAAATGAAAGTTGTTCTTTATAAATAATAAATGTTTTTTTAAATATGTTTTAGTTTTTTAATATATACAATGCAATAATAATAATACGTTTTGAACAAACTCAGCGTGTAAGGGGCATTTTCTTTCAATATTTTAAAATTCAGACGTTTTCTCATACACAATATACTCGTTATACAGTGTATGTTATAATGGAAAATCACTGTTTATTTTGTCACATGGCGGTATAAATCGTATTTTTATGATTTTAAGTATTATCGTAAAGCAATTGTTCGCCTTCATAGGAATGTTAAGGTTTTTAAATGACATGTGGAGACTGTCCGAAGACGTGTTCCGAGTAATTCATGTTAAGAACAAATTTTTAAACAATATTTTCCGGTTAAACGTTTTATGACACCGGGTAGTGTATTCATCATAAATTAAATTACACAAATTGAAATAGATCGCATTTTCTGATGCAGTTGTTCTATAATCTATGCAAAAAATGGGTCGTATGCGTA
This sequence comes from Dreissena rostriformis, assembly GCA_007657795.1. Lineage (NCBI taxonomy): Eukaryota > Metazoa > Mollusca > Bivalvia > Myida > Dreissenidae > Dreissena > Dreissena rostriformis. The sequence continues at coordinate 174,910 of VMBQ01001561.1, forward strand.
TTTTTAACGTGTCATTAATGCATCAACTATGCTAGAATTACCCAGCATGACGACTTCAGCTAAATTGAGTCTACGTATCTAATCAATAATCGTACACTCTAGCTTCGGTTTAAAGGAAATGCGTGTTTGTCACTGGTGTCAATTAGTTTGTCTTTAGAAGTCGTTGTCGAGTTTTACGCACAATCTTAAAATATTGAACAACAATGACTATTCTTTGATCGTTTACAAGAAATCTCATTAGTGAGTGCACAAAGTGCTGCAGTTTCATGTTGGCAAGATATGTGAAACAAGATCAACGTTAATTAGTTGTGAGTATGTGTTATATTATGCACAATAAAAAAATCAAAAGAGGATGTTCCTCTAAATTGCATTTAATTCTATACAACGTAAAAATCGATGTGTTTTAATCATTGCTTAAACAAACACACCACATGAATGATAATCTGATTAAAAGGACGTGAGCCCATTGAAAAACTTGATCGAATGAATAACGTACTGCTGCTTGATTGGTCATTGTCAGCTCGGGTACTACTTTAAAGTACCACGTGTACTCTAAAGTTTACTACAATGTACCTCGAGAACATATATTTACCCGTACCCTGGAATACTAACGCTAATTTGGTCGTTGTCGGCTCATTTTTTCAAATTAATTATGACCATATTAATGTCAATATTCTGAAAAAAGGGCCTTTATATTATCGAAACTAATACCAAACAAAACATGTTGATGCAGGTTTTGTTAAAATTGAATTATGTTTCGTAATGTTTAACGGAATCGGATTTTCGCGTGAATACAACTCGGATTCAGTTTAAAATTGGCCGGGTACGTTTAAGTATATGTTCCGTACCCGAGGTAAATTGTAGTGTACTTTACAGTACCCGGGGTACTTTTAAGTAGTATCTGAGCCGACAATGACCAATCGAGTCGTAATGATCGAACATCTAATCTTACAGTGGTCTTTTATATAAACAACGTTTATGTTATGTGCGTACTTATAAATGAAATTGCATTATCAGCCATGTGTGTAGGTATTACAACTGTTCTCTTGCAATATGGTCAAATCCCGTAACATGGAAATATAAAATTAGAAATAAACTAGTTGACGAAACATCATTAATACAAAGAGCATGCTTTACGGATTGAAATGAATTATTTTCAAAGATTTGAATAAAATAAAAGCTTTATATACAGAAGCGTCAATTAAGTCTGAAATAATATGTGAGCAAGTAGTGAATAAGCATAATGCGTCAACGCCACTTGGATAACATTGTGACCTCACACCATACGATGAAACCATAGTATAATATGCATAAAAGTTAAACATGTTCTGGTTCAACGTCATATGCTACTGGATATCGTATTCGTGTAATGATACAACTTGAAAATGTCGTATTTGCTTATTCAGCTGTTCTATTTTATTCCAAAAATACGTTGTTATGCGTTCCATTAGGCCATACATCGTGACATGAACGACACCCGTTAGAATTTGCCGGCTACAAGTTAATGGAATTTATCAAATGCTTCTGGAATAATCAGGCTCTGGCAAAGCTGAATATATAGCACGTGAATCCAAAAAATATTTGTATTACATTGTAATATCCTTATTTGAATTAATAGTTATACAAAAAAAATATAATTGTAAACTGTTAGTATATTTTTTACACATATTGGAAGTAACAATTAGAGAAATTATGTTCGACAAATATAAAAATCACAACTTTGGGTAAACATTTCAACCAATATTTCGACTACTGGGCGATGTATACGTAGTGTAGCATACTTGCCTGTGCCAGTTACCGTCAATGGTCTTAACATCTCTTCTCCACCTTGCGATCAAACCGCTTTAAAGTATCAAACTCACGACATTTTATATGAATAAATCGAACCCAAACAAAACTCCAAAAGTTTATAAGTAAACGAAAATGACATTTTCAACCATATTATGTATTTGATTAAGGTTCAGTTGATACGTTTGTGCAATTAGATTATTTGAATCTCCAATTCTTTTCAACCCAGATTCTTAACAGATTGGTTTTATTCTTTAATTTGCGAAGGCTCATGTAATGGTTTAGTTAATAAAATATAAGATCAATTGTGGCCTCGTTTATACATGTTCTCCTTAGGATTTAAGGCTATGTGTTAAGGTGCCAATGCGCAAATGTATATACAGTTTAATTGTATAATTGGGAAAGAGCATTCGCGCGTTGTGTTTGCTCAACTGTGTATATCTTACCTCTCACATGTTCGCCATTGACTGATGCAATTAGTGTAAACATGATTAGTGTAGGTAATCCCCTGCTTGAGTCGACTTCGATATGCAAGCAATACAGTTTGTTATAAGCATTAAATCGATTAACCAGATTCCAATATTTTGTAATACATTATCAACTTAAAGAATTTGATGCGCATCCGTTGTCTGCTGGAAAAGAAATGTGCTTATTACTGTTTTACATTTAGTTAATACGTTGAAGTTTAAAATAACGATACGCACACTTGTTATAAAACATATTTAGAAAGGAGGGGATTACATTATTATTAACAACGAACTTATAGATCGTCTTTTTTCCATGCAAAGATTTCATTTAAGAAAAGTGATAACGTTATGTCATAACATTCATTGAAAAAGTTATTCGCGATACTGTAAGCTCGAATACCACGGGTCAGGTATCAGGAACTTAGTTATGTGACAGGCCTAAACTCTAGAGGAGTCAGAACATTTTATAGAATATGCATTAGCCACTCGATTGCTAGATTAGAAATTGAATATATTACCTAACAAATATCGCCGCATGTTTCTTGTCAAATTCGACATTAAGAGGTCGTCAAAATGATAGCGAAAGAATGATATTTTATGGAAATGTATCAGACAGAATCCCATACAAAATCAATGCCTTTCCGAGGCGTTTCCTGAGCATAGCTTTTAATAAAGGAACTATTGAAAACCCGGGATGATAATATGCCGTGATAAAATCGCATGAACAACCAAAAACATTGTTTCTCGTTTTCATATGTCCTTTGTTTTGTGTACTCTAATTAAATATTTTAGCGTTCCCGGGTAAAGGGTGCCACATAAAGTAGCTTTATCCGATAATAATTGCTTCGAATTCGCCCTAATTGATATGCAACGTAGTCATTTAAAAACACAAGACTGTACGACTAAATCAATGATCCCAAGGGATATATCAATTTGTCTTGTTATGCTTCTTTTATTTGAGTTGTTTATGCTTTCGTACCAAGTATTTCGAGAAAACGCATATTTATTTAAACATCGAATGGGTGTGCGTCTCACAGAAACTACCACTAAAAATCGTGCTAAATATGCACGATTGTTTCTCTCAATATGCTTATTTTATTGTATTAGTCATGGTCGGTCTTTTATTTAATGTACGGTCGTGACACATTTGTTTGAAGAATGCGATTGCAACGCATATCAAGAACAATTAGCAACTGATGCTGAAACAAAAAAGTTAAGGAAATGTTGCTTTAGGATTATATTTTTTAATTTAATTAACTAGAGAACAAATAGATTAACAACAATTGCACATCTATATGCTTCTTTGTATTGCAAAAGTCAGACTGGACAATAGTATTATGTGTTCAAAAACTACCTTACAGAAACGGATAAGGCATGGCAACCAGCTATCTAATGTGCCACCACTTATTTTCAATTATACCACTAAATGGTCGGATTTTGCTTAAAACTTTAAAATGGAGAGAATAAATCGGTTATCGTTTGTGGCCCTTAAATAACATCAAGCAATTTACACTATTTGGTCAACTGGTGACTATTAAAAGAACGCTGCCATAAACTTAGCACTAATTAAATCGTAGTCTAAGCGAGTCATCAATATTTTTCGATTACGTTTCATTTCATCTTTCTTTGTGAATCAATATGATCCACGAATGTTTTAAGTGATTCTTTCACAGCTTTATTGTCTATCATTTTTCTTCAAGAATGTAAACTATAAATTTGTCGACATGATCAAAAGACGTAAAACATCATTTCGAATACTCCGCATATCAAATAGGGTTAAGCAAAGTGCTTTGCAATGAAATGACGGTTGTAACCTTCTAGTATAAAATACGCATGAATGCAGGAGACTAATGAATGTGTTTCTGACATATTTAATCGCATGAACGACAACACATATCCCCATGGAAATATTGACCGATTATTTGTTGTCTTTCAGTACTCTTATTCAGGCCTTCATTGATGTCCATCCATGAAACAAATGCTTGAACATTATTGTATTCGTATAGGAACTGCTTACTAACAAAACTTTGAGGCACAAAGCAAACACTTGATTGAAAGTTCCAAAAGCAATATTTGTTGCAAAATATGAATTCCAATTTACAACCAACTATATACGAAACAGACAATAACCGCGCTGTGCATAGTATGATTTAAAATTCAGAACACGATATACTGTATAATTTATTTCACACAATATGCTATCAAATAACAAACAACATGTATGTTTGCAATAATTATAGTTGTGTGCAAATTTCCCTAGATAATTAATCCATTTCCAAACAGATTTTGTTTCTCTGTTAAACGAAACGCGGTTGCTGCAAAACTGTGTGTATGTCAATGCAACAAAAAAACAACTCAATTTTAATTTTTACAAATATTGCACACGATTCAGAAATTCATCTTCTTTCTTTCTTTTAAGTACGTGCATTGTTGATTAACGTATTTATTGTCAAGCACTCCAAAATCAACGGGAGTGTGTACTCGATTCGGGTTGTACAACTCCAAATATTTGTCTTAAGATGTCACACGCAAATACTGATTTGCTCTTTTCCGCCCTTCCATCGGTCCGTCGGATTTCTGTTTCCAGCTTTACTAAAAGAGTGTAATTGATGGAGTGATGAAACTTGTAAAACATATTTACCAGCACGGCAACTTGCCCACCTCTACGTTTGAGTTTAATCGCACATAACTCAAAACGCGTTGCGACAAAAAAGGATGAAACATTACCATATACCAGCAAGTAACCTTCAACACGTGCGTATGTTGTTTAATATGTATACATTAGTGGAGTTTTCAGACAAATGCACCCATGACATGGGCGTAATGTTGCTTCTGTCGTTATCATGCATTAGTGTTGTTTATGGCGGAGGGGCCATTACCGCTGAATTACAGATTGATTCGAAGCCAATGCAATTGTATCGTGTATAGAAAAGAGATGTTTTTCTGAACAAAACAGTGTGTTAAGTATTCATGCATTTTTTATAATGCAACAAAAGGGGGCATTTTGTTTCCATACGATGGTAGTGTCCGTTCATGGTATGTCTTTCTTGCATACATTTATAAAATAAAAAATCGTATTGCGATTTCTTATGATTTTTTGTATACGTTATTTTTACTATAGATTGCAATAAGACATGCGGGTAGAAGCTTTTACAACCCTTTTAGAATATCAAAATATGAGTGTTTACTTTTAGTATATTTTTACTTGATTTCAATTTCACACTAAAATAAAGATGCTTCATAGTAATATAGATTGCACAAATAAATCAATATTATAATTAATAAATGTTTTCATTTTAAAACTGAATCAAGTGATGTCATTGTTAGTGTCGGATGCATACAAAATATTGTTTTGAACGGAAAGGTTATCTTTACCTTCCTTAATTACTTATAGTGTTATGATTATAATTCAATCAAATACGTAATATATATAT